>MU225951.1:1691577-1710740 GCA_018584345.1 Thuja plicata | reverse complement strand
GTGTCCCACATAAGACAAAAAGTGTTTTTTCTCTTTTTATAAAATAAGAATAATGTTTTATTTGTGCAACATAGGATAAGAAGAAAAGTGGAGATTTTTTATTTAAATAAAAGAGGAGGAAATTCCTCATAATTAAATAAAGGCTTAGGATAAAGTGATTTTATTATTTAATTAAAAGAGAGCATGTTCTCTTAATTAAATAAGATTTTTATTTTTATTTTTTTCTCTTTTAAATTAAATAAGGCTCAAACCTTAGGAAATATTGAATTGATTATGATTTGATCAAGGAAATTGATATAATTGACATTTTTGATATTTGAAAATATTGATTCAGGGATTTGATAAATTGAAAAATGGGGCCCAAAGTCTAGGTGACCATTTTAGGGTGCATACACATGCATTATCATTAAATCTATTAAATGCTTTAGATACATTCCTTTCATTACTATACTTTAATATTAATATTTTGCATAGAAAAACCTTTTCAATGCCCTCTTTCATTATGCTTTCACCCAAGCCTATATGGACACATGTCCTTCTTTAAGTCGGGGGGGCGAGGGGGTGAGTATGAATCCACATGCTAACTTTTTCATACATGTCATCTATCATATTTAATGTTTTATCCACATCAGTTTTTAAAACGTGAATTTTTAAAATTATGAAATGACATTCTGCATGAATGATGTGACAACAAGTTCATTTGAAATTACTTGTAATAATCTTCATATTTGTATTTAACCACAGCTATTTTATTTGATAAGTCTCCTCTTTTTTTTTTGGGGTCGGTAATAGGTTGATTTTATTAATTATCCTAGAAGAATAATCTAGCTGGGCCCAGTGAAGGCTACAAATAAGGGAGCCAACTCCCCAGGAAGAAACAAAAAAACAAAAGACTACAGTATGAATCCATCCCCCAGAAAAAATAGAAAAAAAGATAAGACCATTCTAGATTAAGTCAAGTAGAAATCAGGATTTTCTCAGAGCACCTCCCTTCTTGTGTGATCGCAGGGTCATATCAAATAATGGTTGTGATTTCTTTGCTTTTTCCCCTACTATAGTAATCCAACCATCCTCCACTTTGGTTGCCTCATCCTGCCAGTCAATCAGGTCACCTTCCATAGTTCTTCCATCCTTCACAAACCCATCATTATGTTGGGGTTCCTCCATCACCTGACATTCACTTGGTATTTTTTTCTCCCTACCATCAGGCATAGCAATAGTTTTCTTTGTTTCATCTTGAGGAAGCACACTGTCTAGTGGAGCCAGATTTACAGCTGAAATAGATTATGGAGGCTTCGCTCCACAAACCGCCTGAGAAAAACTCTTGTTGTGATCATCCTTTTTTTCCACTGTATAATAATGGTGGGAAACATCCTTCAACCATGTGGCTGACTTATCCTGCCTTTGCTTGGCACATTTGGCTTCTAAGTGCCCAATCTGATAACATCTTCTACATTAAAAGGGTACCCCCTCATAATCCAAAGGTTGTGCCCAAATTCCTTTAGAAGTTTTGAGATTAATTTCTGTGGGGAGCCCCTCAGTAATATCCATCTCCACTAAAATTTGTGCATATGTTGAATGCAAGAGGTTTGACGATTCCTCATCCACAAGTAAAAAATTTCCTAAAGAATCACCAATAGCCTCCAAACAAGAGTCAAACCAAAAATGTAAGGGCATGTTCGGGAGTCTTACCCACAATGGTATCTTGTCAAAATTTTACAATGCAGGGCTAAAGGCTGAGTGCCAAGGTTTTAGCATTAGCGGATGTTTATTCTCCCAACACCAAATCCCCTCGCGCAGGATCTTTAGCCTATCTTGAGCCTTTTCAAAAATTGCAATAAAGAAGCCCCTTGCACATGGGTATAGTTGTACATAGCCCTTTATCAATGGATCCCATTTATATGACATCCATTGGTGAAGATCGACTAAGCTTGGCCACATACCCTGAAATCTTCCCACCAAACCAAGCTTAGAGAAAATAGTGACATTGTTGTCAACTTCCTTTTTTATCCCCTCGGCCAGACTTACTGTTTTAGCCTCTGCCATACGAGTTATCTGCCCCCCAGACACCATTACAACCTCCTTCATCCATTTATCCCTTCCCAAACCAAAGGTCCCATTTGGATGTCCATGTGTGGAGAGACCATTCACCACAGTCCCTAATCCTCCCTCCCTATCCACACTGCCAAACCCTAGATACCCGTCTCCTTTTTGGGTGGGTTTTCAGTTCTTTGAAGCCTTTGTAGCCAAAGGTAACCATTGTTTGTCCATCCTACCCATGAAAATATTTTCTTTGTTTCCTTCAACAGTCGACCCTCCCATCCATGAGGGTCCGCCCTTCTAGAAATCCCTAAAGTCGTTGCACCTAAATCTTTCATCAAGAAAGCTCTCTGCCTGATCAAATCATTTGTTTCTCTTTTTGGCCACAACAGCAACTCGGTCCTAAGATGACGCACACACATAATCCACCTTCGAGCTTGGGATTTCGATGGTGTCATTCTATTTTTCCTCCCCGCCTGGCAAAGAGCCGCCATCCGAGACACCACCCGAAGCAGCAGCATAAGGAGCAGAAGAAGCCCTAGCTGCGGGAGTAGTCGGGAGAGACATCACAGGGATTGGATTAAGATAAGTCTCCTCTTTAATGCCTTCTTTATTTCCTCAGTCTGAATCATGATGCCACTAAAATCTAGAAAAATAAAAATTTATTTCTTAGTGGCATTACTATTGGTGAGAAAAGAAAATTGTAGGAATTGGAAAGGAAATTGGATTTTTAGTTAAGGAAATTGTAGATAAGAGTCTGAGTAGAAGCAGTTATCAAGGTGTGAGGAGCAAAAATAGGGGTTCATCTAGTTAGAAGTGAGTCATAAGTTCATAATGTACTCTTGCAAGATGCACTTTGTGAACCAGAATTTAGGAATTGTGGTTGGTTAGCTACTTCTTGAAACTTCATGGTTTCAATAATGAGGTTGCTTTAGAGTTTGAAAAAAAAAATTCAATTGGTGAAGTAGTATTTAAGCGATTAAAATTTATAGCCACTAAAAAAAGGATTGCAGAGGTTAAAGGTCTCCCTATTGAAGGTGAACCCTACCATGACACTCACGATGCTAGATCAGCCAGAGAAGAGTTTATTGAGCCAAGGGATCCCCCACTTGTTGTGGAAAAGTAGGGCATGTAGGGGATTTATTTTTTAGAGATGTGGAAACAAGTTGTTGTTTATATTATTAGATAACTTACTTGCAAGGGGCGGCAATATTCTCTACATGTTGTGAATTTCAAGATTCTTAACCACATGTGACATGGCAGGAGGATGAACATACCAAATGTCCTATACAATCTCACGTCAATCATGGCTATTGAGACACAGAAAGGTAGGGAAAAATTTGTCTCCCATCACTATTTGATTAAATTTCTAGTACATAGGTTTTTACAAGATGTGTCTAGCATGTCATGGGATCAGTTTTTGGAAACTAAGAAATTCAGATTGGTGAATGTGGGTCCTATAGGTCAAACCCTAACCTGTAGGGTTAATAGGGAAGGAGGGGTTATAAAAATTTACTCTTGGAGCTTCAAATTTTGGGGAATCTCCTAGCACAAACCCTTTTGTGGCAGAAGCTACCTCCTCTGATTCTAGTCATGAGGATCTAAATAGCTCTTCCTTAGACCTTAATGTAGATGATTTTTCAAAAACACCAATTCCCACTAGGAAAACTATTTTGAAAGAAAAAAGTAAAAAATGAAGAGGCAGAAGATGATAGAGGGAAACAAATAAGAAAAATAAAACACCTTTAAAACTAATCCCTAGCCCCAGGAAGAATAGAACTGAAGAAACATAGTCTCCTACAACTATTGACAAAAATAAAATACCTTCGAAGAAAACCAAATTGATAAAATCTCCTATTAGTGATACCCAGAGAAGAAGCCATAAGCTCAGGAGAAAGCCAAGGAAGTGGGAAGAACATCCTAAAAGTTATATGAACATAGAAATGGAATCCTCAGAATCAATTCACACCTCTCGTAGAGAAGAAGAAAGATTAATTCACAGCCATCCTCCCAGGGAGAGCCAAAAAATTTCCTCCTCCTCTGAGTAGAAGGATAAGGCATTGATGCATTCATATGAGGTTGAAGAGGAAGGGGATGAGAAAGTATCCCAGATAAAGAAACTTCTTAGGAATAACATGAATTACTAGTAGCAGAGGGAGAGGAGAATGGAAATATAGGTTTGGCAAAGCTTGTTGTTGTTGTAGAGCAGGTTTTACATAAGGAACTAGAGCAAACAAAAATATTTATGGCTAAACACAAACCACCTGCTTTCTCCTAGGCTTTAGTATCCCTAGATTTATGGACATATATGCAAGAGAAAGAAGAAGAATTCAATAAAGATAAACTCGGGCTGAATGAAGAAATTAAAAAGAAAAATCTAGAGATTGAGGAAAAGAATGCAAAAATTGTTGCATTTGAAGACAAGGTGAGAAATGTGGTTACTTTAGTACCACAAATTATGGATTGTAGGACCCCTCTATGGATATATGAATTACATCTAAAGTAGCAAATTATTTCTTTTAAACTGTCTAGGATGATTTCTAGGTTAAATCCTTCCATAGACACTCCACACGAGTTATTCCAAGCTTATCGATCTTCTCCTCCTGAAGTAAATAATTTATTGTGTAAATTATATTTGCATAATTATGTTGTTCTAAATTACCATGAATAGAATTCATTATTGTATATTGGATATATCCATATGAGGGTATTAATTTCAAGGATTCATAATAAAATTAGCTGGGGAAAATAATTTAGAGCCTATATGGATAAACAAATTCACACAGCCCTATCTTTAAGGGTTGAGTCGGGTAACCATGCAACCATTTACTGCACCTGTAATGGAATTCTTTAGAATCCTGAATATAAAAGGAAGATAATGGCTTGCAGAGAAGAGACTAGAGTATGAAGAGGTAGTTGTAGATTCAAGGAGGACAGTGATGGGATACCTAGCACAGAAATGGAATGAATTGTAAAATCAATTGAAAAATGGTGAACACCACTCCTTACAAAACTACTATGAAACTTGTAGATGAGCCAATAGGTATTTGCATCTTGGGAAAACAATACAACAATATTGGCTCCTACAAATCTTCTAACCACCTATTCTGTTGTGGCTAGTACCAGACTATAGGAATTACCAATATAATAAATGATGATCATATTTTTCCATTAGTATACAAAGGAAATAGTTTTGAATTGTTGATAACATGATCACCAAAAGACAGGATTATAGTGCAACCCGACACAACAGTTTACAGAGGTCACCAAAACTAGTTTTCACCGACAGAATGGGTTACAATGTAAATCAACAACACAACCTACTGAGTAACCTAACAGAGCAGTCAACACTGTAAACCGATAGACAAGTTCACAGAGGAACCCGACAGACAAGTTTATAGTGAACACTGAAAAACATAGTTTACAGTGTAAACCGATAGTCAGTCTACAGAGCAACCTGAGCACCAATCTATTGAGAGACAACTTTATTCCGAGAAATGTGGATCTGAGTTACACGTCAGATAAAACACTTAAGTTTTATATTTAGATTTAAATCTTATCTTTAAAACCATTTCTTGAGGGACAAGCAAAGAAAATGCAATTGTTTTAATGAGTCTAACTGATTGAAAACATGCAAACTAGGAGATCAAGGTCAAGTTGTAAACCTTTGATCATAGAGTTTTCATAGTTAAGCGTGAAACCTATTTAGGTCAATTCATTGTATAAATAGATGTAAAATAAATCAAAAAAATATAATGTGATGATTATTGTAGTCGCGGAGACATCTATGGATCAGATATAGAGTTTCATGTAGAAGGACAAAAAAAGATGAAATCATTTACAAAGAACAAGATTCAAGGCTGCCGAGCAGAATAGAGGTATTAATCAATCACTATAGGTGATACATCATACTATAAAATTTAAAGGATCTATACTCAGCAGTTCAGGATTGCATATACTCATATCAATAAGTATTTTTGACTACATTCTAACAAGTGTAGCAAATAGAATAAATCCTTTAAGAAGGTCGATTTAACAATCCTTTTGTAAATCTCTTAACTAAGTGCACACTAAAAAGTGTTGCTAAAGATCTTAACAAGTAGACCTTAACTAGTCTAAACATGTTACTCCTAATAGGGTAAGATCATCAGAAGTGATCAAACTAGTAAGCCTCCCCTTCTATTTTGCAGATGTGAAGCTTTGTGGGTTTCATCCCCACCAATGCTTTGTGGGTTTCATCCCCACCGATGTTTTTACCTTCTAACAGGGGTTTTCTATGTTACCAAATCTTGTGTCATGTGTCATTACATTTCATGAATGTTACATGCAAACTAAGTTTATGATTTGATATTACATGCACAAAGATATAATAGCACATATGGTCAGTAATATAAGGAATTGATTACTAAAGGATTAAGGGTTAACTGATAAAAAAATTTAAGGGTATTGGTTCACCCCTCCCCTCTCAATACACACCATTTTATTATTCTAAAAATTAGTATCAGAGCTAGATCTCTTATTTGGAAAATTTTAAATTGCTTGAGAGAAAAGATCATACAATGGAAAGGTATAAGTTAGACAAGAGTATTGATAATTAGAAGTTGGAGATACAGATCTTCTATGAGCAATACAAAGAAGCTAGAATAAAGATGAGAGAGCTACTGGATGAAAGAAAGGTTATGGAATCTCTCTGTAATGGAACAGACTGTCATGAAGAAGAGATACCTGATTTATTTGAGTCAACAGGATCTATATCAAGAAATACATCAGACACATCTGAAGGAAGCACTACGAGTCTGAATGAAATCTATCAACATTTGGCTGGACAAGTGAAATCACTGAAAATTGGTCAAGAGACACAGATGGTAAGGATGATTGAGTTTATTAATAATGCTAGACAAGATGAGCAAGAAATAACATTAGCTATTGATGATAAGAGGAAGATTGCTGAAAAACTAGAAGAGAAAGAATCATAAATACAAAGACTTACTAAACATCATCATGAGATCACCAGTCAAATTGATCTTATGATTCATGAGGAAAAATGAATAAACATATAACACAATGGAAAATTAGAAGCTATTGGTGAGCTAAGAGAAGAAAATGAAATACTAAAGCATGAAGTAAGGATTCAGCAACAACACAATGATATGATTAAGAAAGTTGAAGAAAGCACAAAAAGAATGGATGATTTTCTGGATGGACAAAGAAGATTCAACAACAATACTGGTTTAGGGTATATCAAGCATGGATAATCACCATACCAAGTTGATCAAAAAGATCTCTACACAAATCCATGACCAAGGAAGCAGTCATCCAATCATTGTGGAAAACTAGGCCACACATCAAATATTTGTAGGAGAAAAGCTAGAGGTATTCCTAAATCCACATCTACATTCATAGGAAATTGTTGTAACTATAAAAAGAAAAGACACATGGCATATGAATGCAGATCTAAGGTGAAACAACCAAAGAAGGAAACCTACATGGAAAAATATTTTCCTACTTGCAAAATGCATGTGCACGCATCTCTTGAATGCAAGAAAAATAAAAAGCAAGCATGGAAGCCAAAAGAACAAGAAAATGTTTATCAACTAAAAAGAGTCGGTAACTCATATGTTTGGGATTACAACACATGGACAAATTGCACAACATGTGGCAGATATGGACACATAGTTGCAAACTACATGAGAAAATGGATAAGAAGGTCTAGAAGGTGGACTAACCCTAGAATGGCATGCTTAAACTGTCATAGGGTTTGTCATTTAAGCAAGGACTACAAATACTGAGTGACAGAGACAAAAAATTTCCAATGGTAATACCATTGAAGACATCAGGAAGATGAGAAACAAAATGTGTAGGAAAGCTAAAAAAGACCGATGATGCTTGACCAAGCAATACAATTGGTGACACCTTATCCAATAGATCTGGTGATATCACCACCCCCACCTAAGGAGAATAAGTAAGTATGGAACTGCATTATACAAAGTTAAATTTTAAAACAGTTCCATTATACACTGATAAAATGCCAAACTAGCATGAATAAAGATGCATTATGGTATTACTTGTTATGAAATTGTGAATCCAATCTCATCGGTCAATACATACCAAGAATCATCGATGAACATACAAATCCAAGTTGTTAATGTAAATTGAGCATCATCGGTAATCATGTAAAAGACAATGTAGTTGTCACCACATACCAAGCACCATCGATATTCAAGTAAAAGACAATTAGTCTTCGCCACATACCGAGCATCGTCAGTGAACATGTGAAAGGTCAATTGAGTTGACACTTACCCTGAGCATCGCACTCTCACTAAGAGTGAAGTTAGCATGTTCCCCGAGTGACTCCGTATTCAAACATTGAGAAGTGGGTAAAGCATTAAATGCACCACTTAGGGCATCATCTATAAAAAGGGAGACAGAGATCTCATTTGTTCACGAGTGATTAACAGCAAAGAGAAGAGAGAAGAGCAGAGCACAAAGAAAAGAACAACGACTAGATTGTAGAAGCGATTAACAAAGCATGTTCATGACATTCAAACAAATCAACAGCATCTATAGCAGGTCAATTGAGTAACTAAATTCTCACCGAGCTCACATTTTATTTATGAAAAAATCCCTAATTTCCATAAATAATGGCAACCACATCTCATGTTTCCAACATCAAGAATGCCAAGGATAAAAAGGTTAACCTAATCAAGAACACTACATGTGAAGATCCTAAATACAAATTCTACCCAAAGGTTGCTTCACAACTTGATGATGCTGGAGCATTTTCAAGCATACCACCTAGGGTTTTTCTAATCAAGGATGTTCAAGCATATATCCACTGTAAAGTTGCAGAAATCAGAGATCTAGAAGTTGAGGAAGATTACAAGAAGCTTTGCACAAATAGAACCATCAAGGATGAACATAAACATATTGAGGTGAAAGGGCTGACAAATGCCCTAATGTTCCTGAAGGAGTTTAAGACCGAGTGGATCCAGATAGTTCTTAGTTGGGTACATGACCAAAAGATGTGGTTGGACGAGCCAAAATAGATCACTAAGGATGTAATACATGCAGTGACCAGTAAACTAGTAACCAAAAAGGCAAAAGCACTTAAACATCCATCTCACCCTGACATAGAAAAGATGACAGGTGCAGTACGGGATGGTAGAGGATTGAAGGTAAATTCCATCACAGATCCAGAACTGAAATGTGGTGCATGCATATTGGGATACAAGATATTCCAAGCCAGCAGAATGAATAGTATTGCATGTCGAGTAGATGACACTTCTCACAAGATTGTAAAGAAGGGTCTACAGTTGGATCTATCTAAGCTTCTACTGAAGCAATTGGAGGAGAACATGAGGACCATTAGATAAAAAAAATCTAATTCATGTAATTTTGGTTCACTCCTCATGTGCATATTTTTCTACTTTCAAGACTTTGTCCCATCTATTGGTAATGTTAACTGGGACACTACCTGACCAGTGACAATTTAAATTAGTGAATTCATTAAGTCACTGATGAACTATAATTGATTGAATGTTTGAAGATGTTAATTTGATGATCACCGATTTGTAGAAAGTTAATGCAAGACATTAAATCAGTTAATATATTATATTTTCATTGATGTCAACTTGATATAATCTGATTGGTTATATATATATAGTGTCAAAGACTTCAAAGAACCAAAGAAATAAAGGTTATGCTATCAGTAATGCATAAAAGATCAGTATACACCAAGTGACAAAAAACACCGATGGACAAGGCACCCTGATGGATAGAGAACCCCGAGAGAAAAGTCATAGTGATACCAAAGCAGGGAACCCGAGAAAGCATTACCAAAGAGAAGAACCATAGTGATACCTGATCAGAAATAAAATTCATAGTGTTGCCCGATGGATAAACAACCCCGATGGACAAAGATGTCTGAGGACAACTGAAGTCAAAAACTGAGCTAACAAGGAGTTAAACACTAACGAGAACTAAATTTTAGAAATGACAAAAGAATTAGTTGGCAAGAGCTAAATATGGAGTCATTTGGTTGATCACATTATTTTCATTGACAACTTAAAAGCCAGAGATAAGCTAGAGTTTTAAAGTTGTTTTATTCCAGTTGTTAAGGATAAATTTGTGGGATAAAACTAAAGCAAGAATGGCGAGAATTGCAGATCACACCAAGAACAAGAAACTCAAGGACATAGAAATGGTGAAATTATATCTATAAGAGAGACAAGATAATTCATTATGAATTAGGGGTGAATAGAAAAGAAGATTCTGAAGAGAATTCTGATGAAGAAAGAAGTCTTCATACAGACCTGATCATACAAGCTAATGAATAGAGCTAAAGTTTTATGCAGACATCGAGAAATAGAGAAGCAAAGCATCACCGAGCAGAAAGAAGTGGAGCAAAGGTATTAAAGGAAAACATTGATCAGAAAGGTATTATGATCTTACAATAGATTTGAACATCTGTAAGTCTAAGTTGTATTTATAAACAGATCATTTAATATTTTAGTTTAACCATTGGATCAGGAAGTCTCTTAACCAAGAAGGATCTAACCATCCTTTATATATTGAGATACATCCCAAGGAGTATCAAAAGGTTTATCATGAAGATAGCATAGTGAATGCCAGATATCAAGTGATAAACTGTTAGTGATAAATCCTCTAACAAGGTCGCACTTAACAGTGTGTTTGTAACCTTTAACAGGGTTGGTTCTTTACTGAGCTCACTTTAGAAGAGTGAAAATTTTGGGTTACCGGTCCCAAGTGGTTTTTCCCTTAACATGGTTTCCATATTAAAAATTCACGTGTCAAATGTTTCTATGGTTCATTACTTTAATGTTTTTCTTTACACATTACTAAAATAGGATGATCGGTAAACACTAAGTTATTTACTATATTTCGGTAAAGGCTAGACTGATATTCGGTAAAGCTTAAGAATAAGGTTTAAACATTGGACTCTGAGCAGTAGTTATTTGATAATATAGTTTAAGGGCATACATCTTGTAGGAATGAAGATAACTAGAGGTTTATAATTGTGGTATAAAGTTTTTGGGTTGATATTGGATTATTTTTTTAAGCCACTAATTCACCCCCCCCCCCTCCCCTCTTAGTTATTCTAACAACGGGTATCAGAGCTTGTGTGCTTAGAAGGAAGGTTTCAAGACCTAAGCTAAAGATCACAAGATGAGAAAATGGGATGTGCCTAAGTTGAACAAGGACAACTTTGCATCTTGGCAAAGTAGGATAAGGCTCCACCTATCAGGTATTGGAAATGATGTTACTCAATACTTGGATACTGAATATGTGTTCCTACAAGACCTCACATACTTGACCAATTGAGAGAAAATCATGAGCACAATTCTATGATGATAGAACTTGCTTCCTCACTCTCTGATGTTGAATTTGAAGATGTCAAAACATGCACCACTGCAAAGCAAATATGGGACAAATTGAAGCTAGTACATGGAGGAGATGCTAATGTACTAAGAGCTAAGGCATAAAGCTTGAGAGGTAAATTTGATGACCTAAGAATGAAAGACGAAGAAAACATCACTTAATATAGCTGCAGAATCAAAGAGGTAGTCAATGCTATCCGAGGAGTTGTAGGTGTACTTGAAGAAGAAATAGTGTTAAGTAAAATCCTAAGAACCTTTATGCCTGTATATGCTATTAGAGTATTTGTTATACAAGAAATGAGAGTAGTAGAAAATAATAATGTTACTCTAGATAGTCTGGTTGGTAGAATTATTTCATTTGAGATTAATAACTTTGAAAATAGAGTCTTACCATCTATTGAGTCTTCATTCAAATCTTCTTTAAAAATAAGCAAATCAAGTCATAAACACACTATGAGGAATGAGAGTGAGAGTGATATTGATGACCAAGAACTTGATGAGATTGAAGCACTAATTGCTAGAAGATTGCAGAGAGGCAAAGGTAGATACAAAGGTAAATTACCACTTGTATGTTTTAATTGTAAAGAGATTGGACAATTTGCTACTAGATGTCCTAACAAAAGAAAAGAAGACATAAACAATGATAGATCATATGAAAATAAGTTTGACATAAGTGATAGCAGAGATTACTGAAGAAACCAACAATCTGACAGAAGAGATACCCGAGACTACAAGGACAAAGGGAATAAATATTGTTACCTAGCTAAGAATAGAGCTGGAGATACTGACACCAAATCTAATGAAGATTTTGAGATGGTATTTGTTGCCATGAAGGATGATTTAGACAAAGAGGAAAGGTATGGTGAGACTGCACTCATATCTAAGGTTAGTAAGAATGATGTCTGGATTATAGATAGTGGCTGCACTCACCACATGACTGGAGATAAAGAAAATTTTGAAACTTTTGAGTATTATAATGGTGGATCAGTAAGAATGGGTAATGACTCACCTTTTCTGGTTGAAGGTAAAGGAACCATAATGTTAAATAATCTGATCAAATGTGAAAATACATACTGGGTGAAAGGAATTAACTATAATCTATTGAGTGTTTCACAGCTGATTAATACAGGTCACCGAGTTGCATTTGAGAACAAAAAGGCAAAGATCTTTAATGAATCAGGAAGGTTGATCGGAACTGGTGAACAAACAAAAGGTAACCTATTCTATCTTGATGATATTAACACCACTTTTTTAATGGATAGAAAAGACATATGGCTGTGGCATAAAAGAATATGTCATGTGAATTTTGACAACATAATTAAGATAAGCAATAAAAGGAAAGTAAAAGGCTTACCAAGCATGTCAAATCCCGACCATATCATGTGTAAGAATTGTCAAAAAGATAAAATGACAAAGTATAGTTTCAAGAGAAAAACCCATGCATCTAATGCTATTCTAGAATTAGTCTATACTGATCTATGTGGACCCATGAGAACTAAGAGCTACTATGGTGATAGATACTTCATTCTATTTATAGATGATTATTGTAGAATCACGACAGTTATGTTCTTAAAAGAGAAATTAGAAGCATTCAAGATGTTTAAATGGTATAAAGCTATTGTATAAAAACAAAGTCATAAGGAACTGAAATGATTAATATCAGATAGAGGAGGAGAATTTATTTCTGATGAATTCACTAACTTTTGTAATAAGCGTGGAATTAAAAGACAGGTTTTTGCACCAAGAACACCATAGAAAAATGGGATTGCTAAAAGAAGGAATAGATCCATTGTTGATTGTGCCAGAACACTGATGATTGAAAAATGCATCACTCAAATATTATGGAGAGAAGCTGTCAGTTCTGTTGTCTACACATTGAGCAGAGTTCAATTGAAGAAAGACACCAAAAAGACACCTTATGAGCTATGGTATGGATACACACCCAATGTATTTTACTTCAGAATTTTTGGAAGTCAATGTTATATTTTGAAAGATGATAGAAATGGAAAGCTTGACTCCAAAAGTGAAGAAGGAATCTTTCTAGGGTATTCCACCAAAATCAAGGCTTATAAATGTCTTAACAAGTCCTCTAACAAGATAATTGAAAGTGAAAATGTCAAAATAGATGAATTTGTTGAGAAAAATGATGAGGAAAGTAGAAAAGAACCAGAAGACTACAATAGGTTTATCTAAAATGAAGAACCTAACACTCCACCCATGCAACAATGTATCTCTCCCGAGCAACAGAACAATACACCTGAGCATTAGGTTGCAAACACCGAAAACCAGGAAATTGCTCAAAATGATGTTCTGAGCAATGGAGATCAAAATGAAGGTCTAGATGATGATCAAGATAATGAAAAAAGAGCTAAACCAGTACTTTCCAAGTATATCAGAAGACACCATCCATAGAACTAGATCATAGGAGACAAAAAGGTTGGAATGAGAACAAGAAGTAAGTCACTGAACACTAGATGTTTAATTAGTGATTTTGAGCCTAAATTTGTTAATATTGCACTTGAAAATGAAGAATAGGTCAATGCTATGAATGAAGAGATAGAACATATTGATAAGAATAGGACATGGACATTTGTACCTAGACCAGATGACAAGAATGTCATTGGTACCAAATGGATATTCATAAACAAGTCGGATGAGAATGGAGAAGTCACAAGGAACAAAGCAAGATTAGTATACAAGGGATATGCACAGGAAGAAGGTATTAACTATGGAGAAACCTTTGCACCTGTTGCTAGACTAGAAGGAGTAAGAAATTTACTTTCTTATGTTGCATACAAAGGATTCAAGGTATACCAAATGGATGTCAAATATACATTCCTAAATGGAATACTAGAGGAAGAGGTATACATTGAACAACCAGAAGGGTTTGTTGATCCTAACAAGAGAGCCATGGTTTGTAGACTACAAAAATCCCTATATGGATTGAAAAAAGCACCTAGAGAACGGTATGAAAGACTTCACTCTTATCTCATAAGTATTGGATTTGTAAGAATAAGTGAAAACAACATTCTATGTTTAAAAGAAGACACTGACGATAACATTTTGATTGCTGAAATATTTGTTGATGATATCATATTTGGGGGTAATGATATGTTAGGTCAATTATTTTCTAATGAAATGAGAAAATATTTTGAGATGTAAATGTTTGGAGAGATCAAATTCTTTCTTGGTCTACAAATTCTTCAACAGAATGCAGGCATCTATATCACACAATCCAAATACATCAAGGAAGTGTTGAAGATATCCAAGATGGAAGATTCCAAGCCATTTGGAACACCTATGGCAACCGAATGCAAGCTGACAAAGGAAGATAAGTCAACCAAGGTAAATCAAACCCTATATAGATCTATGATTGGCAAACTCATGTGTGTTATTCATACCAGACCAGATATAGCACATGCAGTTGGAATAGTTGCAAGATTCTCTGCTAATCCCAATGAATCACACATGACTGCTATCAAAAGAATTCTGAGATATCTAAAGAATACCAAGGATTGTGGCTTATGGTATAAAAGAGAAGGCAAATTTGAGCTTCAAGTATATACAGATGTTGATTGGGCTGGAAACTTAGATGACAAAAAGAGCACAATAGGAGGAGCATTCTTCATAGGTGATAGACTTGTCACGTGGATAAGTAAGAAGCAAGGATGCATCTCACAATCTACTGCAGAGGCATAATATGTTGTGGTTGCTGCAAATTACTCTAACATTGCATGGATCAAACAATTACTAGAAGGTATGAATGTGAAAATTCTTGAACCAATGATTATCTATTATGACAATACCAATGCAATAAACATATCAAAGAACCTAGTTAGGCATGCTAAGACTAAGAATATTGCTATAAAGTATCATTACTTAAGAGAATAAGTGCAAGAGAAAGAGGTGATACAAGAATATTTTCAATCCAAGGAACAATTAGCAGACATATTCACAAAGTCATTTCCTAAAGATACATTTGAGTACATGAGAAAGAGACTAGGGGTCCAACCCTTGTCTATTGGTCACTAAACTGACTAGGAGGTTGCATCAGCCTACACAAAATTAGAAGATCATTCACATTGATGCAAGAAAAAATATGGACTGCCAAGAGACATCAGTACACATAATGGTACTTATCTACACCGAACACCAGAGTCATTGTATTGTTGATGGAAAGGGAAATTCAAGGAGTATATTAAAACTAAAAGAGAAAAGAGTTTAGATTTGTTGTCAAAGGGAGAGATGACTTGAGATATTATATCCATATGAAATATCCATCATGATCATCCAAAGGGATAGAAGTATCCTAAGGGAGAGATGACTCAAGGGGGAGAGTATATCTATTATTGTTAAAGGAAAAAGAGATGATCGAGTAGAGGAACAGACAAAGGAAGAGACAACATCAAAGAAGAGATTCTACATCAAAGGGAGAGATAGAATCAAAAGCTACTACATCTATCCAGTGAAGGGAATGAAGATTGAAGTGAGTACTCTACAAGAAACAAATCTAAGCTAGAAGAGCTTACCGAGAACCAAATATTTGTATTGGTTATAGAACAATCAGTTTGGTAGATTGATTTCATATTGTATTAGTAGTAATGTAGTGTGTTTCCATCAATGCCAAAGGGAGATATTAATGAACTATAACTGATTGAATGTTTTAACATGTTAATTTGATGATCACCAAGTTGCAGAAAGTTAATGCAAGACATTAAATTAGTTAATGTATTATATTGTCATTGATGTCAACTTGATATAATCTGATTGGTTATATATAAATAGTGTCAAAGACTTCAAAGAACCAAAGAAATAAAGGTTATGCTATCAGTAATGCATAAAAGATTAGTATACACCAAGTGACAACAAATATCGACGGATAGTGCACCCCGACAGATAGAGAACCCTGAGAGAAAAGTCACAGTGATACCTGAGCAAGCATTACTGATGAGTAGAACCATAGTGATACCCGAGAAAAAATAAAAGTCACAGTGTTGCCTGATGGACAGACAACCCGGATGAATAGAGATGCTCGAGGAAAACTAAAGTCAAAGACCGAGCTAACAAGGAGTTAAACACCGATAAGAACTGAAGTTCATAAATGATAAAAGACTTAGCTGGAAAGAGATAAATATGGAGTTAACTAGTTGATTACATTGTTTTCATCGACAAGTTAAAATCCAGAGATAAGCTAGAGTTTTAAAGTTGTTTTATTCTAGTTGTCAAGGAGAAATCTGCGAGATAAAACTAAAGCAAGCCTTAAACAAAGAATGGCGAGAATTGCGGATCACCCCAAGAACAAGAAAGTCAAGGACTTAGAAATAGTGAAATTATGTCTATAAGAGAGACAAGATAATTCATTATGAATTAGGGGTGAATAGAGAAGAAGATGTTGAAGAGAATTCTAATGAATAAAGAAGTCTTCATACATACCTGATGATACAAGCTAAATAATAGAGCTAAAGTTTTCTGCGGACACTGAGCAATAGAGAAGCACAACATCACCAAGCAGAAAGAAGTGGAGCAAAGGTATTAAAGGGAAACATTGATCAGAAAGGTATTATGAGCTTACAATAGATCTAAACATCTGCAAGTCTAAGTTGTATTTATGAACAGATCATTTATTGTTTCAGTTTAACCATTGGATCAGAAATTCTCTTAATAGAGCAGGATCTAACCATCCTTTATATATTGAGATACATCCCAAGGATTATCAAAAGTTTTATCATGAAGATAGCATAGTGAATGCCATATATCAAGGGATAAACTGTTAGTGATAAATCCTCTAATAAGGTCGCACTTAACAGTGTGTTTGTAACCTTTAACAGGGTTGGCTCTTCACCGAGCTCACTTTAGAAGAGTAAAAATTTTGGATTACCGGTCTCAAGTGGTTTTTCCCTTAATAGGGTTTTCATGTTAAAATCTCATGTGTCAAATGTGTATATGGTTCATTACTTTAATGTTTTGCTTTGCACTTTACTAAAATAGGATGATTGGTAAACACTAAGTTATTTATTGTATTTCGGTAAAGGCTAGAATTTGTTGGAATTATATTGAGATAATTTGTACTGAGAGGGGAGGGGTGAATCAGTACCTCTAAAACTTTTCTTATTTAGCCCATTAACCCTTAGTCATCAGTTTGTAATTTAACTTATCTATCTGTTCATCTTTCTTTATGCATATGAAATCATATCATACATTCTTTTATATGTAACAATAATAGAAACATTCATGAAATTAGATAACACATGACACAAGATATGATATCGTAGAAAACTCCTGTTAAGGAAGTAAAAACTACGGTGGGGATTGTTACCCACAAACTTCACTATCTGCAGATAAGAAGAGTCGGTTAAGGCTTACAATTTGGTCACTTCTGATGACCTGCCCTGTTAGGAGTATTACAGTAGAGACCTGTTAAGGTCTACTTCATTTGAAGCTTTTAACAACACTGTTAAGTGTGCACTCTGTTAAGAGATTTACAAAGGACAGTTAAGTCCACCTTCTACAAAAGGATTTTAGATGTGATGCACTTGTTAAAATGCAAATACATAGGTCTTTGATCTGATGGAATATGCAATCTTCAATTGCTGATAACAGATCCTATAAAGCTCCAAAAATACTATTAATCATCCTTCCATGATTGAGTATTACCTTTACCTGCTCGTCGGTAGCCTCTGTGTGTTCTTGATAACTGATGTATTATATTTCTGATCTTTGCATGAATTCTACCTTCTGCTCCTCAGATGCTCTTCGTGGCTATCAATTATAAAGAATTCATGTGCTCACAATTGAGTATGCACATCTATTTATACTAGCTTACGTTCAATTCTTGATTCATGCATTAGCGGGTTAACTCTAGATTCAAGATATACAACTTGATCTTGATTTGTAGTTAGATATGCTTTTGATCCGTTAGGATGCTTTAAAGCATTTACATAAAGCTTGCATGACCATCTAATATGATTTAAAACAAAATATAACTCTATAAATAGAATTACATTGCTTTAATCATCATGTAAAACTCAGATCCACAATTTGCGGGTTCTTGATCTGTCTGTCAGTTCTGATGGTCAATTTTCTTGATCATCGGTGTTCCTTACTTTGAACATGTCATTGGGTATGCTTGTCTGTTCCTGTCGGGTTGTTCTTGAAACTGTGTCGCCGGTAATGCTTGTGCTTTTCGGTGATGCTTGTGGTCGCTGATGGTGCTTGTCACATTTATACTTAGAATTTTTCTCAAAATTCTTTGTCCTGTCGGGTATGCTTGCAATTCATCGGTACTGCTCGTGGTCCACCGGTGATGCTTTTTGTCTGTGTTTTTTCTCTGAGTATACTAATGGAAAAATAATGTCATCAATCTCCCCCTTTGACATTAGTATCAAAAACATGATATGTGCAACATATTGAGTGTATTAGTGTGTACAAATGTGTATACTTCTGCCTTAGTTATTTGATTGACTCCCCCTATGTATGTGCTGGTAAGTGTAAGTGTATATATATATATATATATATCCTTTATCTTTTTGTTTCTTTTTTTGATATATGTATTGTCCGGATATTTGTATTATACATAGCTATATGCATTGCCTTTCCTCCTTTTTTGATTCTAAGGACAAAGGTACTTACAACTTTCCAAAAAATTGGGAATGTGAGGACTTGACTTCCTCCATCATCTTCTCCCATTTTTCTTTTAGCATTTCTAGAGCCATGTGCTCTAGTGAA
>MU225951.1:1652756-1677106 GCA_018584345.1 Thuja plicata | reverse complement strand
TATACATACACACATATATAGATACATATATATACATACATGTATATATCCATATATATACACACACATATATACATACATACATTCATATTTGTATGTATGTATGCATGTATTTATTGTTGGCATATTGACATGACTAGATGTGTTGGCATTGATGTCAACATATCAGAGGAACCTGGGGAATTGATCAGAAGATCTATTTGTTTGTTACTAACTTGACTGTTGCAAGTTAGCTAATTAAGCAAGATGTTCAAAGGTCTAGTGAGAATCAAATATTGTAGATATGAAGTCGCGCATGTGGGAGATTGTTGAAGAAGGTTGGTACTTAGTTCACTCCAGTTTTAGGAGGATATATTGAAGATTTAGGCATGATTCAAGGTCAAAATTGGTGATTGGCAGACTAGGTGATAAACAATGTTGACAGAGAGACAGAAAGAGGTTCGGTATGCATAATCAAGTTATAATTTCATGGAGAAAACCTAGGAGTGTGTTGGAGACATACTCAAGTGTCTTAAACTCAAAGGGTTTGTACTTCAGAAATCCACAAAGCATAATCTTATTGTCTCAGAGACTTGTTGACAATGTTCTTCAAGTTCGATGGAAAAGAAATGGTAAATCCAATGATTGTGGTGGATTTGAGTGTTTGAGTGTTTATCATGATGTTATAGGATAGACTTGAAGTATGTGCTTGATTAGTTGGTGATACACATGGATCAAAAGGATTAGATTGGTGGAGTTTTTAGTCAATAATAATTTTACTATTATTATTCATGTTCTTGGCTGACTTAGTTGGTAAATCATGTTGCGCAAGTGCTAAATCATGAAATCTCGGTGTGTTACAATATTGAGGTGATTGATATAGGTCATGTCTATAATTTGATGATTAGATATGGATTTAAATCAAGAGATTTGGCATGTTTATTTAAAGAGATGGTGAATTAGGTTTTGTTGAGCTAGTTCATGCTATAAGATGATAAAATAGGGAAAATTAAAGGTGTGTATCATGGATGTGAATGCTAGAGGTGCATAGCAGAGGGAGATCCTAATTCAATGATGATTAGAAGTGTTCAACAAGGGGTTGAACATAGATTTGCATTGTTCTACATTATATTTGTATCAAACATAAGGTAGATTTCACTTACACAATTCACAAAAATATAGATCATTGTAGTGATCCTTCCTAAGGGTTGTAGATCGATGATTTTTATTTGAGCAATGAGCCTAAATGCATGTGCATTCCCTGTATATTGTAATAAGTTTATAATTATAACAAGGTGTTTACTTCTTGTAGGTAATCAACCTGGCCATGGTTTTTCCCCTAACAAGGTTTCCATGATAAAAATATTGTGTCAAGTGTGTGGATGTGATTCTGATTTGTGGATGCATGCATATTTTTCTTTCAAGTGATTAAATCATAGTTTAGGGTTTTATGCTTGAAAGGTTTTAAGGACTAAGGACCTAAAGTTTAAATTTTTGGGAACAACTAATTCACCTCCCCCCTCTTAGTTGTTTATTTTCGTATTATTAGAAATTGGTATCAGAGCCTAAACCCTTGAAGGAAGCCTAACAGCTTAAGGGAGATCTGATATGGCATCTTATAAGAAGGAAAGTCCAAGGTTTGAAGCCACAAACTACCCTATATGGAAAGGATGAATGATTCCTCATTTAATATACATTAGAGAAGATTACTAGACCATCACAAATAATTCTTACACTCCTCTAGATCTATCTACATCTAGACCAGATGAAAAGAAGCAATTTGAGTATAACATCAAAGCAAAGGAAGAATTTCTAAGTGCCCTATCAGATATAGAGTACACAAATGTGACAGAGTTGGAGATTTCTCATGAGATATGGACAAATCTAGAAACTCTTCATGAAGGAGATGAATGTGTCAAGCAAGCCAAGCTGCAAAGCTTGAAAGGAAGGTATGAATCCCTAAGAATGTCTAAGGATGAGAATATCAATTGTTACATGTTGAAGATAAATGAATTAGTTTGTAGCATTATATGTTTCACTGGTGTATTGGATGAAGGAGAAATTGTTTCAAAGATGTTGAGATATTTGTTTCCTGGATACAAGACAAAAGTTCTTGCTATTAACGAAATCAAAATTGTTGCTATTGTGACAAAAGATACATTGGTTGGTAAGTTATTTGCTTTTGAAATGAGTGAGTTTTCTAATTCTTTACATAAAATTGAATCAACATTCAAGGCTACAATATCAAGAAGAGACATGCATAGATCAGGTCAAGGTGAAGGATCAACAAGAAGAGTATCAAAATATGAAAATGAGATGAGAGAACTTGAAGAAGAATAAAGAGAGATTCAATAATTGGAAGCACTGGTGACAAAAAGAATATCAAAATGATCTAGTAAGTACAAAGGAAAAATTTATTTTAAATGTTTTTGGTGTAAGATAGGACATTATGCCTTTAGATGTCCAAAGATATTTCCTAACTATAAGTCTGATAAGTCTAAAGATGAAAATAAGTGTTATTATGTTGTTGATGATGAGGGAGTCACTGATGTTGAATATGATCATGTTAAGAGTGAAGATGAACTTGCATTTGTTGCAATTAAAGAGGACAAATCTAAGTCTGCAAATCCTATGTCTAGCAATCCTACTATTATATTGTTGAAGATCTTGTGTCTAATGTTGTTATTAATTATATGATTAAGGATAGAACCTCAATCACTTAATATGGAGAAAAAACCCTAAAGGATGTCAAGGAAGATAAATGGATTATTGACAATGGCTTCTCACATCACATGTCCGATGATATGAACAAATTTGTGGAATTTGAGAAGTGTGAAAGTGGTATTGTCAAGAGGAGAGATAAACTTGAAGGTGAGATCTCTATGATTATTACTTCAATTAAAAATGCTACTAAAAATATTGTGACTAATGTTCATTGATAATTATGATATTGAGAAGACCAATACTAGAGATACTTATGCTATTAATGTTTCTGCGTGCAATAATGTTGAAGAGATTGTCCATGAAAACCATATAAGTTATGCTAGTAAAGAAGAGAAAGTCCTAATCACTCAATTGGATATGAGTAATGATTAGTTGATAGATAGTGGATGTTCACGTCATATGACTTGTGACATAAGAAATTTTGTTAAATATTAAGAATATGATGGCGGAATCATCAATTGGGGTGACAACACTAGAGGAAAGATCAAAGGTAAAGGTACATTTTCCTTGTATGGTAAGAATATAACTAATAATGTGTTATATGTGGAAGGATTAAAGCACAATATTCTCAATGTTGGACAATTAATGGACAAGAGATATGGATTATACTTCAATAATAACAAATGCAAAATTTTCAATGATTGTGGAGTAGAAATCGAATCAGGATCTAAAAGCAAGAAAAATGTCTTCCATTTGAATAATGAAAGAGTAGGATACCTTATTAAGTAAATTGAAAAAGGGTGGACTAGATCATGCAAGGATGAACAAGATGTCAACATTAATCAGGGACTACTACAAAAAGATCAAAATTAGATAACAAATGTCTTGGAGAAGATTGATGAAGAGGATGATACACACAAAGGAAAAGGAGTATCACAAGAGTCACAAGTGAAGGCAAGAACATCAAGGGATGATAACTTGGATCATTCTAATAAAAGTTACTTGACTACTTAGTTCAGTAAAAGTCAGTTTGGTTCTTGCAAAAGAAGCTTAGATGAACACAAAATTAGAGTGCAAACCCTTCATGTGAATAAAATTCATAACATGTCAGTGAGATCAAGAATTAATGAAGAAAGAAAAAGTTGACAAGGATAAAGAAATGAAGAAAGAAGAATATGAAAGTCATATTAAGAATCATAATCAAAAAAATCTTGATGATACACAATTTGTGAACCATGGAATTCTAGAATCAGCTACAGGAAATTCCAAGCCAGAGCATTAGGAGATCATGAGAAGAATTAAGGAAGATCATATTTGCCTACTTTCCAAGATTGAGGCAAGATAAGTATGCAAAGCTTGCATGGATGATCAATGGATTAGATACATGAAAGAAGAACTTGGAATAGAAAATTAGTATAAGGAGAAGCTCAAAATTTGTTCATCCAAGATTGAAGCACTCCTAATTAAGAGAAGGTCAATAAACAACAATGGTATTGGATTAAATAAAGGAGAATGTTCAAAATCCAACCAGAACGAGTCTAACTCAGAGAAGAAGAAAAAGGAAGAAAACCAATAAGAAGAACTCGATGAAGGAGTCCAAAGATCCAAGATTCAAAGGTTAATATCTTGACTACAATGAGTTTTGACACAAAGAAGTGGGTTGCAGAAAAGGATATCTATGTTTTAATTGTAGAAGGGTTGATCATGATCCAAGCATGTACAAAAGCATAAAAAAGAAAACTAATACTGGATAAAGGGAAAAGGTTAGATGTTTTGCATGCAAAAAAAATTGGTCACATTTCTAGTCTATTCACTACAAAGAAGAAAGAAAAGGATGGACAAAAGGTTGTTCTACAAATCAGATGCAACTTATCTAAACTAACTACTGAGAATTGCAAAGGCAAGAAGGTGAACAAAGGTGACACTAAAATAGAAAACAAGAAAATAAGGAAGAATGGTCAAAGAAATAAGAAAGAAGAATAGGAGAGATAAACATGAGCAGAGGAATGTGAAAGGAAAATATAAAGCAAAAGGAGATAAGGAACATAAGCATGAGAAGAGGAGAAGAAGAAAGAAGAATAAAGATACTACAAAAAAGGGATCTACTTTTGTGAATCCCAAAGGCAAGTCAAGAGGACTTTCTCCTCTAAAACAAAACTAAGATGCAGAAGAATGAATCAATCCTGAGGACTTCATGAAGATATCATTCAAGATGGATATGTGTATGTAAGTTGCTACTCAGGGGGAGTAGTATGCATGGTGGAGAGATTGACAAGATCTGGGGAAAATAATTTGAAGAAAGCTACATGTAACTCCAAAAATAAGAAGGTTAAAATGTTAATGTTTGAACAATAGTTGGATGTGTTTAGTGGATCTAAGATGTGTTTTCAAGAGAGTAAGATGAGATTTACAAAGTAGCAGAAGAGGATAAGGAAAATGAAGCAAATATTGATATGACAAAGAAAGTTTTATACAAATATATGATACACCTTTGTCATTGATGTCAAAGGGGGAGATAAGAATATGTGAAAGAGAATGAAGAAAAGATCAGAGGAGAAGATAAGAAGGAAGTTGATTAGATGAGAGAATTATTTTTATGTTTACTTGCACATAAGAAAGAAGTTAGCCAAGAAGTGTGGTATGTATCTAAGGGGGAGAAACTATTGGAGAGAAGAGTATGTAATCATATTGGAACCAAGGAGAGCATGTTCCTAGGGGAAATGGAACCAAAGTAGAGAAGTGTTAAGAGAGACTCTGAAAGATAATTATGGATATTGTTGGTAGTACTATTGATTATCTTTCTAGGAGTGAGATTGTTGGTCTCTAATTATATTACTTATTTTTTCACATCACATGTTGTCGTAAATGCAAAAGGGGGAGATTGTTAGCATATTGACATGACTAGATGTGTTGGCATTGATTTCAACATATTAGAGGAACTTGAGGAATTGATCAGAAGATCTATTTGTTTTTTGTTAACTTAACTATTGCAAGCTAGCTAGTGGAACATGATGTTTAGTTTCTGGTGAGAATAATATATTGCAGATATGAAGTCGCACACGTGGGAGATTATTGAAGAAGGTAAGTAATTAGTTCACTCCAGGTTTCAAAGAATATCATGAAGATTTAGGCATGATTCAAGGTCAGAATTGGTGACTGGAAGATAATATTGATAAGAAGACAAAAGAGGTTCTACATGCACAGTCAAGTTAGAATTTCATGGAGTGAACTTAGGAGTGCATTGGATACATACTCAAGTATCTTCAACTCAAAGAGTTTTTACTCTAGAGGTCTGCAAAGCATAATCTTATTGTCTCAGAGACTTTATTAAAATGTTCTTCAATTTTGGTGGAAAAGGGTTGGAAATCCATTGGTTGTGGTGGATTTGAGTGTTTGAATGTTTATCATGATGCTATAGAATAGAATGTTCTTCAAGTATGTGCTTTATGATTGGTTAATACACATGGATCAGAAGGATCAAATTGGCAAAATTTTGGGTCAATAATAATATTTTTATTATTATTTATGTTCTTGGATGACTTAGTTGGTAATCATGTTGCACAAGTGTTAAATCATGAAATTTGGGTGTGTTTGGATCTCAAGGTGATTGATATAGGTCATGGCTATGATTTGACAGTTATAGATGGATTTAAATCAGAAGATTTGGCACATTGATTTGAAAATATGGCGAATTAGGTTTTTTTGACCTCGTTTGTGGTATAAGATAATGAATTAGGTAAAATTCAAGGTGTAGATTGTGGATGTGAATGCTAGAGGGGTTAGCAGAGGGAGAGCCTAATTTAGTGATGATCATAAGTGTTTCAACAAGGGGTTAAACAAAGATTTGCATTGTCCTACATTTGAGTTGTATCAGACATAAGGTATATGTCACTTACATAATTCACAAAAATATAGATCATTGTAGTGATCAGATTATAAGGCAGTAAGCCTTCCTCAAGGTTGTAGCTTGAGGATTTTTATTTGATTAGTGAGCTCTACATAGTGAGCCTAAATGCATGTGCATTCCTCATATATTGTAATAATTTTATACTACTAACAAGGTGTTTACTTATTGTGGGTAATCAACCCCACCGTGGTTTTTCCCCTAACACGTTTTCCACGATAAAAATCTTGTGTCAAGTGTGTGGATGTCATTCTGATTTTTGGATGCATACATATTTTTCTTTCAAGTGATCAAATCTGAGTTTAGGGTTTTATGCTTGAAATATTTTAAGGATTAAGGACTTAAAGTTTAAAGTTTTGGGAATAACTAATTCACCCCCCTCTCTTAGTTATTCACTGTCATATTATGAACATGTGTGTGTGTGTGTGTGTGTGTGTGTGTGTGTGTGTAATATATAAATATATGTACATGCATATGCATACATACATACACACACATGTATGTATGTACGTACGTATGTACATAGATATATGTGTGTGTGTGTGTGTGTGTGTGTGTGTGTGTGTGTGTGTGTGTGTGTGTGTGTGTGTGTGCATCTATATATAGCGAGATAGGGGGTGAGAGGGAGAAATATGGATAAAAGAGGGAGATAAAGGGATAGAAATGGGAGACAAAGATATGTATATAAGTTGTGTGTGAGATATAGATGAAAAGATAGAGCTAAAGAGGTAAAAGTGAGATAGATAAAGTGATAGGGACAAGAGAGAGAGAGAGAGAGAGAGAGAGAGAGAGAGAGAGAGAGAGAGAGAGAGAGAGAGAGAGAGAGAGAGAGAGAGAGAGAGAGAGAGAGAGAGGATTTATATAATACAATATGCAATAATATAATAAAATATTATATACCAAAACATTTTTAAATACATAGATATAATAAGAGGGGGGGTTGAATCAATATACGCTTAATATGAACTTAAAATCCAATTCATCATTTGAATGATTCTACAAGTTATTAAAACATTACTTATTAATATCTTGTTAACAGTTAACCAATTTAACCAAATAATGAACATAAACACACGTCCACACATGAGAACACAAGATATGCCTGAGAACCCTAAGAGTAAAATTATGGGGAGAATAACTACTTGGATCTATTTCCCAAATGCAACATCACAAAAGATATTAAGTAATCTTATAGTATTTGGTAGGAAACAACCTAATAGAGATACTAATCCCCAAATACTTTTGGAGATACTGACCTACAAGAGACACCAACCTATAAGAGATACCAATCCCAGAATCCAACATTTGAGCATCAACCTAGCATATGAGAAACCAATCTCAATTACATCATCATATATTGAAGATATATTATGCATACCTTCAAGGTTGAACTTTCCAGATATTTATTATCTGATCCATTTTAGAAGACTCTCACATTTCACATAAGATCTTCATTTGGTTTACACACTTAGCCTAAATTAAGTAGGCAACTTGTACAACTTTTCCTCGATTATTAATTCTACTCAAAACTATTCACCAAATTGGAATGAATCCAATTACACCTATATATGCATTCTTACATTAATTACAATCTCAAATCAACCTATAATATATTTACAATATTTTTAGGTCAACCCCAAAAATATCATTGACCAAATATGTCATTAACTCAGTCCCGAAAGAAAACATGCTACACCAAAAGTGGGCATATGTTATGCATTACCCAAAATAGACTAAACTAGTCTTGAATTATCTCCATACACTCCCTCTAGATAGTTCATGCTATAATCCTCCAGTGCATTCATCCAAAACATTAGTACAAACTATGAACTAGAACAATGAACATTGTGTTACTTCTATATTTTTATCTTTTAAAGTTCAACCTTTGAAAAGTTGGAATTTGATACATCATAAGTAAATTTACTTTAGTTCCAAAGCAAAATTCATAAATCTTAATTGTGGTAGAATGCAAATCCAAATACTATGATAGCACAACTAGGTGCATTCTCATTCTCTGAGCAACATACCTCATAAACATACCGCAAACACTTTTGGATCTATGCAATCAATTGAAATTGCTACATGATAATACACATGACATTTTGTATAAGAGGTATATAGCATGACTTGATACTATCCTTCTAGAATACAAATGCTCTTATATGAGAATACATTAATTAAATGCTTCAACAACTTCTAGAAGCCTTGACATCAATGAAAACACTCGTTGTGTCTTTTACATCAATTACAACACTTTGCTAAACAATAATAATATGATATGATATGATGTGATAGGATGTGATGCGATGTGATATGATACAATACGATATGATATGATACGATACAATACGATACGATATGATACGATACGATACGATATGATATGATATGATATGATATGATATGATATGATATGATATGATATGATACGATACAATATAACATGATATGATATTCAATATTATACATGTACCATCGAAAATTGTAAGCACCTAAGTGGTGTGCATAATTTCATAATTGTTTAACACCTACCTTAGTGTGTTTATATTTTAGCATACATAGTAGGACTTAATGTTGCATCAATGAACACCTAAATTCAAATATGGGTACTCTATCAATTCAAATTTGTTTAAAATCAAGATAAGCCCATATTTCTAAGTGTGTTCATCTATTATTCCTCCAATCTAATCATCCATTTCATCACATAGGCCCTATTTTACTATTTTTGGCCTTCGCATTCTATCCCGACCTCAAAATTAGTTGTATCCCATAATCTAACATCCCTCAATCATTTGGGACCCATGGTCTTGATTTGAACTCTAATTGGGTGGAACAAAATGCATAGGGCTTTATGTTCTTGGGAACATAACACCTAGGGCATTTTGTTCCCCAATAATGGGGTTGAAATTAGGACTTTTGCTTGGTATAGGTGTTTTAGTTGGGATTCAAGATCTATCGTTGGATCTCCTAGGTTTATCTCCTAATTTTGTATAAAAGAAATCCTCATACATCATTTTGGAAAGGTGAAAGTAATTTCAAGTTTGAAGCCCAAATTTGAAGGCATCTCATGAAATAAGTGCTTATGGATCAAGACTACATCAATAAATTATAAAGTATTCTATTGCATCATACATTCAATAACAATATGGAGTTTCAAAAGGATCATGACAATGACTAGGAGATCATTGATTGATGATTGGCTTGTACTCTACCTCTTAGGTTGGGTATAATTTCTTTTTATTCTCATATCAATACATTTGTGCTTTAGATTTATTTTTATTACATGTTCTCAATCATACATTGATTACATTTTTATATAGGTTTTGCACTATCATATTAGGGTAGGCTCTTTACATTACATTTATGCACTTAGGCTTATATTAATTTAGACATAATCTAGATTCATGAGCACAACACACTTTATCTTTGTTATACTAGTAACCTGTGTATGTGGGAATTGCCAAAATGGGGGTGTTAACAAGGGAAAACCACTATATAGCCACCCACCCACCCACTTCTAAGATTTGTAGGTGCGGTGGACTTCAGAAATAACTGTCAGAATAAAATTGGACTCTCTACCCTATGACAGTTGTTGTGTTGTCTGTTTCAGATTTGGAAGCAAGGTACATAACGCTTGAGGCATTTTGTTCCATGAACAAAATGCCCAAGTCATTTTTTTTTTATCTTAGATTGGGTTCAAATTTAATCTGTGGGCAGGTTCCAACCTAGAGGTTGCAAATTTGCAATTACATGTGTGTGGGATCCCGAAAGTCATAAATTTAGATCTGCATCAACATTTTACCCAGTGTGATTCTAGGTGCATACAAGTCTATCCTAAATCCTTTTGTACTTTATTTTTAGTTCAAAAATTTCATTTCTTATATTATTTAGTCATTAGCATAAGTACATTATCTATCTTCTTCCCAGTTATAACCAACAAAGGAATAGAAACCCCGATAACATATAAATTGCAATGGCTTCCTCTCAATCAAGTGAAGTCAAAAAAATTCATCATGAGATGGTTTTATATTCTAATGTGCTCTAGGATTAAAGGATTGGACTCTACACTTGACCCCCTTTTCTTATTGCACATTTTGGTGAACTTGTCTCTTTCATGTATTTTACTTTTGATTAGATTAGATCTTGCACGTGTTTGTTTTTAAGTAATCAAAAAGAGAAAACATATTTTTCTTTCGTTAGTAACATTTTTACTTTCATTTCATTTGCATATTCATTTGAAAAAATAAACCAAAAATATTTTTGTGTGGTAGATAGTTTGTTACATTTACTTTCTTTTTACACTGTACAATTCTTTAAACAATACTTCAGAGCCTTTGATGAGACATTTTATAGTGATGAGTTTGATATGTTAGATGAATCCCTTATTGACTTCATCTCTATTCAGTCTTCCTCTACGAATCCTAAACCATCCTTTTTCCAATGATTGATTAACATGATACATGTGAATGGATATAATAACAATATTGAAAAACCAAAGGTAATTGTTCATATTTCACAAGATAATCCTCAACCAATGAACACGCCTTCCATTACTGTTAAAGGTTGTAGTGGTCAAACTTCCTTTAAAACTCTTAATAGATCAATGATAACTATGAAAGGAAAACTAAGAAGTCCTTTGTAATTTTAAAAAAAACTATCCAACAATACCCCATACATATCACATCATGAGAAAAAATAGGAAACCAAATAATCTGGTTGTGTCTAATCCTCTTCCTACTTCTCAGCCTATGCTTCATCCAACACCCCATTTACCTCAAAAACTTGGAGAGGAATATGATTTAGTAGAACAATTACATACTACTCCTCCCAAGATAAGCTCTCTATGAACTTCTTCAAATTTCCACCACTTATCACGAAGCTTTAAAACAATCATTAACCAACCTATATGTTCCATCTCTTGAGAGCACCAATATTGCTCCTTTGTTGGACTGTATGAATGCAACTAATACTCAAGATAAGATTTTATTTACTCAAGATGCGTTACCTTCTAATAATATTTAGGATCAACATGATTCACTTATGGTTTTTATTCCTTATCAATGGTAATCTTATTTGAAGAACTTTAATTGATAATGAATCTAGTCTTAATGTCTATAGCATTACTCTTTTACATAAGATAAACACATATACTTATTTAATCAAACCCGATTCTATTCATATTCGTGGATTTGACAATGCAGGTAAACGTGGGCTAAACAAACTATGGGCTTGTTACCTTGTTTGTTAAAGTGGGTTTGGATACGCTTCCTACTAATATTCATGGTATGTATGAACCTCTTACTTATAATCTCCTCTTGGGTAGACCATGGTTACATGCTATGCAGGTTGTATCTTCGACGCGTCATTTCAAATTGAAGTTTATCTATGATAGCACCATGTATACCCTTGTTGCTAGTCATAAGTTATAAAATTTCTTATATATTGAATCCAATTCCAAATATATTCACACTTTGATTCAACAAGAGCAAATTCCTTCTTCCCAAGATTCCCCTTCTCCTTAGAGTATTCTTCTGGGTGACGATTAGGGATGTTTATATTTTACACCCTCTTTTATAGGGGAATACAATATTTCTTCAACTTAAACTAAGAAAAGTGAGCCTCTTTTTGAATCTAAGAAACCTTTATATCTTCTAGAACAACTTAGTAATAACTTTGTTGGTGCTTCAACTTCTAATGAATCTATTGAGACCTTAGAAAAACAAGATTGTTATGACATAGTGACCTATGAAGCTCTATTATCTCTTTCTAATATGGATTCTTGTTATGGTCCTAGTTATCATCTATTAGATAAACATGGGTTTAATAGTAATGAATATGGTGTTTATGAATAAGGAATTCAAGTACCTTTAGGAAATGATGGTAATGAACATTCATTCAACCTTGGATATAATCCTTTCAAAACATCTAAGAATTCTCAAAAACCTTCTCTCAATGGGAATGTTATCTTTTCTTCTAAACCTCTTTGTCTTATTCGTCCTTATCTTATGGATGTTGATTCTCCTTATATTATACCTCCTCTTGATACTTTTTTTTTACAAATGACTCATTGGATGATTTCTTAGGAGCCTATGATTATCTTCCTCACTATCATCATAATCATGGCTTTCCCTATTGTTTCAATATAGAAGCTTACTTTGGGGGAGAAACTAATGAAGAGAAGATGCATGAGTTCCCTTTTCCTATGGATGCTCCTCAAAAAAGTAAATTCTTGATTAAAAAAAACATCGATGTGCAAATAGATCCTTACAATAAAGAAAAGGTCATAAAAATTGGAAAATATCTAGATGAGGAAAAATAAGAACTTTCCGCTCACCTCCTTGAATTTCCACATATATTTGCTTAGAAATACTCTAATATCCCTAGGATAGATTCCAAAATCCTCACTCATAACATTGTCTTAACACCTAATGCTAAACTTGTAAAGCAAAAGATTATAAAGATGAATCCTGAGATTGTTTTACTTGTTAAGGATAAAATTGAAAAGCTTCTTGATGCTGGTTTTATTCATCCTATTGATTATTATCCTTGTATTCCAAAAATCATGGTTGTGTCTAGGAGTGAGAATAAGATTTGAATGTGTAATAATCTTTCAGATCTCAATAACGCTTCCTTGAAAGATGATTTTCCTCTTCCAAACATTGATATGATAGTTGACTCAATAGCCGATCATAATTTATTATCCTTCATGGATGGTTTTTCTTGATTTAATAAAATATTTATTCCTCCTCAAGATCATTACAAAATTTCCTTCATTACACCTTAGGGAGATTTCAATTGGATTTTTATTTCTTTTGGATTAGAGAATGTTAGCACTACTTATCAACGTGCTATGACACTTATCTTTCATGATCACATACATAAGATCCTAGAAGACTATATTGATGATATTTTGGATAAGTCTATTTCTCACAAGGACCATGTTAATGTTCTTCAACAATTTTTTGAGTGGATCCATAAGTACAACATACATTTGAACCCCCACAAGTGTATATTTGGAGTAGATAGTGGGAAAATCTTGGGATTCATTATCTTAAACAAAGATATTGAAGTAGATACAAGAAATATTGATGTTATTTATAATATGCTACTAATTTGAAATATCTCATAAATTAGGAATTTACAAGGAAGAATTCAAGCTATTTGTAGGTTTGTGTCACACCTTGTAGATCAAACAATTCCTTTCACGTCATTATTAAAGAAGGATAACACATTTTAATGGAATGATTACTGTTAACAAGTTTTTGAGGAGTTGAAACAATATCTCACCAATCCTCCTATTTTACAACCATCTATATCCAATCAACCATTTCTCCTTTATAGTTCCACTTCTTCTCATTTCCTTGTAGTCATATTGACTCAACATTATAAAGATAGAAACGAGTGACCCATTTATTATATAATTTTTACTTTACTTGATTACGAGACATAATATACCCCACTTGAAAAATAATGTCTTGTGTTGGTTTTTTCTACGCAAAAATTAAGACATTTCCTTCTTAATATTTTGATTAATAGGCAAAAGCAGGTTTTGAAAGGACTCAAAACCCTTTACAAACCATTAAGACCAAGGAATAAACATTTAAGATCACTAGAAAAAAGAGGAGAAACAAAAAAAAAATAGGCCTTCAAAATGCACCAAAACAACCCGAGAAAGACACAGAGACAAACACTAGAAAAAAAATAGCCAGTAGAATACCCAGCTCAGACACCAGCACCAGGAAGAGCAGCTTGACCCATTAGGATTTCATTCATATTTTATTCAATCTCCTTCATCCTGTCATTGATAGATTTTATCTCATTATCATTCTTGTTTAAATTAGGATATTTCTTCTTTGCACTAGCCCTAGTCCTCGTGCTTAACCCACCGCTCTCTTCCTAAACCTCATCCTCACAGTCACCACCGTCGCCCATACCTTTCTCCAACACATTAACCAGGGCCTTGGGATTGGAGTTCGATGGTTTCATGTTATCCCAGTTGTGTTGTAGGATTTCATAGATAATATTCTCCAGTTTATCCACCCTGCTAGTCATGGTCTCCAGAGATTTTCCAAAATCTTGAGGATGATTCTTATCAACAACATTGCTTCACTCATCCAACTTTTCCTGAATCCCATTATGCTTAGCTCCAACTTTTTGTATTTCAAGTTCAACATTTTAATTTCCTAGAAACACCATTTATTAAAACCTAAAGGAATAGAGAGCCTCCACTTTAGTAGTTTTTAAAGAACCAATGGTAACCTCCTCTTTATCATTAAAATTATAAAAAAACAAGTTTAATGGAGGCTTCCCTAACCCTATGGTTACTCACATCATCCATGTCCTCATTAGAATTCCCAAAGATTTCATGAGAAATGGGGACATCATGCCTAATACCTACCACAAATTGATCAAAGGTGGGCACCTTATCCTTCTTGTCAATCTCATATCTATCATAAATTTCCATAGTAGCAAACTGAATAGTCTTGTCAACTAAATCCTCTAAATTCTTGGAATCCTAGATAAGGTTCTCACCAGACATACCTTCAATGTTGGGGGGAGTCTGCTCAGAATCCATAATGATATTTTCACCCTTCACCTTGTCCTCTTCATGACCTGTGTTGTCTGTCTCTCATTCTTGTGTATCAACCTCCTCTTGGACATCGTTCTCAACAGTTTGCTCATCATTATTTTCAATGTTCTCCAAAACATTCCCTTTAGTCTCCATATCACCCTGGGCCTCATTTTCCTCATCAAATTCTTTAGTAGCTTCCTCCTCCTCAATAGGACTTGTAAGGTTATCCCCAAAAAATACCTCACCATCAGTGGAATCTTCCATCTCAAACTCACCCTCATCACTACTAGCTTTAGAGGTAGACTCCCTCTTAGTGGCACTTGACCCACATTTCTTTAAACTACACTCAATACTATCCAAAACCTTCCTTTTCGCTTTACCCATAACATGGGATTTGAGTAAGGGATTAGGGATATGGTCTCTAATATGCTTGTAAATCAATAAAATAAGGCTCTCATGCAGAACGGGCTTCTTAGCCTTCTTTTTATGGCTAATGATACTTTTAAACAACGAACTATGCAGATAGTGTTAGAATGAATTCAGAATAACTGAGAGGGGGGTGAATCAGTTATCCTCAGGTCTAGATGTACCAAATTAAAATTTATATCACTTTGAACAACTCAGATCTGCTCGGCAGCAATAGCATAAATCAACAACATATATATGCAGTTTTACTGTTCAAATGTAATAAGCTTGCAGAAACTTAATAGTAAAACACAACATAAACATTCACACAAGTTGACATTAGTATTTAACGTGGAAACCCAATTTGGGAAAAACCACCAATAACATGCTATCAAGTTTTCACTCTTCTGAAGTGAGCTCTGTTAGGAGCCAACCTTGTTAAAGGTTACAAAACACATTGCTAAATGTGACCTAGTTAAAGGATTTAATCACCCTATCAGGAGTGGCCTTGTTAGAGGAATTAGAACATTCCACCTGAATGTCACCTTGCTCAAAGAGTTTATACAATGACTATTAGGTCAACCTGGTTAAAGTATTTTGACTAATACAATGGTTAAAAAGTAATCAGCAGGTGTGATCTGATACATACAGCTTACTTTGCAATTCCAGATCTAATTTAGCTCTAATGCTAATTCACTGAGTGACCTCCATTCTCTTTTCAATCTTCAGATCTGCTTGGAAATCCATCAAGCAATCACTCTCGTAGCTCTCTGCTTCTTTGTTCAGCCTTCTCTGCTAGATCATGTCAATCAGTCAATTAACTATGCAATACTCTTGCATGCACTTACTATGTTCCCATCATGAATAACCCCTTGAGTTTATCTTATACCTCTTCATCTAGGTCAAATAAATCTTTTGCCGCTTAATCAAGATCGTAGATCTTAGGTTAGGTCAGATCCAACAGATCTTTCCATATTTACATTTAATTTACTTCTCCAAAGCAATCACTAATTAAATCTTTGATCCATGCATTAATTACGGTTACCCATGCATTTAAATAGTGTGGACCAATCGTGCTTATCCTTAATTAACTTTACATATCCCAATAAAATCAACTATGTCGGCCAAAGATCTCAAATCTCAATAATTACCAAAATACTGCTACTCGGCCAACACTGTGTTCCTCCGCTCGGTCATCATTAGTTTCCTCAGAAATTTACTAGTGCTCGATCATCACAAACTTTGCTTGGCATAAACTGTTCTCAGTAAATTGTCATCAAAAGATAAACAACACATTACTTTGCCAATGTGCCAACTGATCAAGTACCCTTGTGATTTCCCATAACTCAACCATTCCACTTGGTCTTCTTGTTAAATCTTCTTCATCAATCAATAGATATGGTACTCAAATAGATAGAAATAGTCTCACCAATTAAGGTTTGACATCAATGACAAAAAAACAATTGTTTCCATTGTAGCTTTCCAACAGATAGTAAGGGATGTTCACCAAATATTTATACCTGAAATGATTCAGAAGCACAAAGTGGTGTGACTGAGCCCTCGTGAAGTGACTATCTAGAGTAATATACAACATTATCACCATCAACACATTGTGTCATACCTCCTTAATCTTGTTAACATAAATGAATCTATTAGCCTTGGCGTCAATGAAATCCCTTTTTTCCTTCTCAGATTTCATAAAATTCTTTGTCGCCATGTCTAAAATCTTTCAGTTTCTGTAGAAGTTCTAACCCTTGATGTGGATACCAGTCACCTTGGCAATAAGCTCGATAGAGAGAACCACTGTCTTCCCATCCATAGTCACTGAGTCATTACGCCAACCATAAAAAAACCTCAGAGTAATAGTTTTGTCATATCCTTGTAGCTTTTCCAGATAGGAGGCAATTCCTCCTTTTTTCAACTTGTGCCACTCTATAGCCATATCCTCCACCTTCAACTTCCTAAAATTATCAGGTTCTTCTCTTTTCAAATCCCCTCCCATCCTTTTCAGCTTTAGAATACTCTTTCTCTTCTCAAACACAAACTTACAAATGTTTAAACAATCATCTGCGAACAAAAGGGAAAAAACACTTAAGACTACCCAAATTTTTTTTGAGCAGAGAGTATAATTAATTATGCTTCCATCATGCCACATTTTCCAATCACCACAAATGTGATCAGCAGTACTCAGACTGTTAAACTTGATTAAAAATTAAGTTGGCTTCCTTAAGTGTTCTTGTCATAATTAATTTTAGCTTTAATATCATCTTTAAGATTTTTAAGATTCTCTAAGGTTGTGAAATGATCAGACTTGACACCAAAATTTGCCAAACTTTCTGCAACATCATTACCTTCCCTATACACATGAGATATATGGACCTTATCAAAGGAATTAACAATATCTTTTGCATTTTTAATTGTATTCTCTATAGTCCACATAGGGATATAATCACCTCTTAGGCATTTTATGATATTCATAGAGTCCCCCTCAATCCAAATGTTTTTGCAACTTAGGTTTTTTTCCAAGTTAAGGCCATGAAAGGAACCAAGGGCTTCATACACATGGTTAGTTTGGGAGCCTAAAGGGAGCATAATGGCTACCATAAAATCACCTTTGATTCTCTGATGACCCCTTTGCACCCCGCAGGACTAGGGTTACCTTTTGTAGCTCCATCAAAATTGATTTTGACCCAACCATCAAGAGGAGAAGTCCAAGCACAAGTATACTGCTTTTTGTTCTTCACTTTAGTTTCATTTAAGTTCCAACACTGCATAAATTTCTAGTTGCAACTCCTATCCTGAATAATGGGAAAATTTTCATAAATCCCCCTAACAATTTTTTCAACCACCATAGAAGGAGGAGACTGCTTCTCTCTAAAGATTCTATTAATTCTTTCCTTCCAAAAATTCCAAGCCACATGAGGGGAAAAAAAACTCCAAACACCATTCACATTCTCATCAGAGCTTGGAAAAATTCACTGCTGGAAAAAATCTTGGATGGAAGCCGGGAAAACCCTACAATATTCCACTTTAGCTTAAGAAAAGACTAGACCTATTGAGAAAAGGGGCAATGCAAAAACAAGTGACTAGCACTCTTTTCATCAACACAACATAAACAACATCTATTAAGGAAATGGAAATCATGCTCAATAAGGTTATCCATAGTCAGAGCCTTCTTTTGAATAAAAATACAGTAAAAATTTTCAATTTTAGGGGTTAGAGAATTGTTCTAGGCTTTTGACCAAAAAGGCTTGAGGGAAATATTTTCAAATTGCATCAAACAAGTAGTAGCCACCGAAAACTATTGAGGAGAAGTAGACCCCCACACCATGGAATCCTCCCTATCATCATAAACTTGTTGGGTTAGTGGAGCTTTGCTAATCATGCCCAATGAATTATTAACCCTAGTAAGATCCACCTAGCCACTACCAGACCAGTAATCTTCCACTTTTTGGCCATAGCGAGATTTACATATCACCATGTATTGATGAATTTCAAGAAAAGAGCATAGAGGTATTTCCATAAGCCAAACATCTTCCCAAAAATTAATCTTCTTTCCATTCCCCAGTCTCCATCTTTTCCCTTGACCAACAATATTTCTAGCCTTGTTTATGTTGTTCTAGATGTCAGACCCAGACACACTCTCCTCACTCATGAGGAAGTCATTTAAAGAGGGGTGATCATAGATATATTTATGTTTACATATAGTGTTCCAATATTTTTATTTTCCACGTAATCTCCACACCTATTTCGCCAGAAGGGCTTTATTGACCACCCTAATGGGTCTCAAACCTAGACCCCCAACTTTTTATGTTTACACACCTTATCGCAAGCAATTAGAGGAATCTGATTTCTTTCCTCTGTACCAAACTAGGTAAACATTTTCTGGATGCTTTCAATTTTATCAAAAAACTTAGCATGAACCTTAAAAAGGCTAAGATCATAGATAACCAGGTTCTGAAGAGTAGATTTTAGTAAAGTAACTTTACTCGCTTGAGATAAAAGAACCCCTTTCCATCCAGCCAATTTTTTGTTAAACTTATCAATCACCGAGTTCCAAAAAGAATCAGGCACTTTCAGCCCAAGAGGAAGGCCAAGGTAGGAGGAAGGAAAATATTAATATTACACCCCAAGGTTAAAGAAATTATTCTATCTTTCCTCCAGACTATTAATGAAAAACAAATAACTCTTGTTCCAATTGATTAACTGGCCAGTAGCCCTAGTGTAAGTGTTAAGAGCATTTTTCATGGATCTGGCCTCCTTCAGGGAAGAAGACCCCGTAGTAACAGTATAATCCAAAAATTGAGAATGAGAGCAGATGAAATTATTTTAAGAGGACCTCAAACCTTGGATATCTCCCTCCAAAACCATCAAACTCATGTATCTACCCATACATTCAACCATAATGGTGAAAAGTATAGGGGATATTGAATCTTCCTGCCTTAGACCTCTAGTACTTTAATTTTTTTTATAGTAGATCCATTGATGATAAAAACAAAGGAAGCAATAGAAATCAGCTGGAAAATAACCTGGATAATTCACTAATTCCAAATTTCTTCAAAACCAAGCACAAAAATCACCAATCAACACAATCATAAGCTTTGGATAAATCCAACTTGAGGAGAAAGCCTTGTTTACCAACTAAAGCCAAAGAATGGATGTTCTCATGAACCATGATGATGGAATCAATAATCTTTCTACCAGGGGAAAATCCGTTCTATTGAGGGGAAATTAACAACAGGAGAATGGTGAGCAAACTAGTAGTTAACACCTTTGAGATAATTTTGTAAATAGAATTGCATAGACTAATATGTCTGAATTGATCAAAGGATTCAGATCCAAAAGTATTGGGAATGAGCACCAGAAAAGTACCATTAATTTCCTTCAGCATATTATGACTCCTAAAGAATTCCTTAACAACAATAGAGATGTCCTTTTCCAGGATATGCCAAAATTTCTAGAAAAAATATAGGGAATCCATCAGGTCCAGGGGCTTTATCCCCTTCAAAAGAGAAGACCCGTCCTTGATCTCCCTGACAGATGGAATGGAAGAGATGTCTTTATTCCTATTTTCTGATAGGACCTTACAAGTAGCTTCTAAGAGCTTACTCTGATTAGCCTTATCCAAGTTAACATCCTTACTCAAGAGCAAAGAGAAGAACCAGATCACTTCCTTTTTTATATCCTCATCCTTACTAACAACACTGTCATGTTTAGCAATATGGCTTAATTTGTTGGTATCTCTATTCTTAAGATTAGTTGGTTGATGCAGAGGTAGGATTCACATTTACAACATTCTTTCAATTATTCCAATAAATGCAAATATTTTGCAATCTTAAAACAATTTCTCAAACTAGGGCAGAATCTAAAATCCTCGAACATTAATTAATAACTTCCATAAATTAAATAATGAAGACAATTCCATTGGTGGGATTCAATAAAAGTTAATTACCAATTTTTTTTCCAAGTTATAGCCAAATCCAAGAAATGAAACAAAAGTTATTGCATTTTTGCCAACACTACCCATACTATGACAAAATTCAACCAGTCTGTACCAATACGATTATAACTTCCTCAAAACGTAATAAAAAAAAACAAATGAAAGACAACTCTTATACCTTTCTAAAATGTAATTTTTAGGTCTTTATCATTTAAAATGAGTTCGAACCAATCAAAACATCATAGAAATTGCAGGAAAAATAACCAAAAACTAAAATATGTAACATCAAAAATAAGTTTTCTTCCATTCCAAATTCTTCTTCAAACTCCCCCAACTTAAAATTTCATGTTTTGGAGACCAAATTTATAAAACTTGGAATCATAATAAACCATACAACCAACCTATAACTACCCATCAAAAACTTTTAAAAAGTTGTCACCAAGTTGTAAAAGTTGTCATTACAATTTTGGCAACTTTTGAACAACTTTTACAAATATCATTCAAATGACCTCAAAATTTTCCTAAACCTTTAAACTATGAAAAAAATTACTTTAAGACTCAAGTTACACCATTTTCCACTTTATGTTATACATTTGAGTGGTTCTACCATACATGACTTTTTTTTTTTCAGGACCTTATAGGTCACTATGATTTTAATGACTTTAATAGCCTTACAAAATGGTTTAAATAGTTTCCAAATATTCTTTAGGAAATTATATAATAATGAAACCCTATTAGATAAAATGTAAAATATTACATTCTCCATGAGACATCCAATGAATAGGTGCTTTTACACCATTAGGTGGAAGAATTTAGTGTTTTTATCTCCATCTTTCAACCATAGAGCCATAGATCTTTGTCTCCAATAAGTTTCTTCTTTAGTGATAATAGTATGATAATTTACTAAATCATTCTACTCTTGATCCTTTAGGACCTCTTAATTTTGAAACCCATGTCCTTATAAAATTTGATCAATTAAAATGTTTGTTCTCTAAAGCTAATCTTTCTAGATATCTTGCAAAATGGGTTATGATGTCAAGTCAATTTTCCCTTAAATTTGTTTCTCACAAAGCAACTAAAGGACAACCCATGACTTAAAAATTGGCTGAAGATCCTTAGCCTGACATTTTTCCTAGTTCCACTTCTTTTCTTGATGAATTCATCCTTCCTCTAGATGTGGATAATAATTGGGTGTTATTCTTTGACGGGTCTAGATGTCGAAATGGCTTAGGTACTGGTGTTATATTAGTACCTCCTTCAAAGAAGCCTATTCATCTTTATCACCATCTTAAATTCCTTTGTACTAATAATATAGCAGAATATGAAGCCCATATCATTGGATTAAATGCAACTTTATCTCTTAATGTGCAACATTTACACATCTATGGTGATTCACAGTTAATAGTAAAGCAAGTTAAAGGTATTTATCAAACAAATCACTCTAAATCATCTCAATATCATGATTTAGTTTTATCCTTTCTAAACAATTCCCTCTCTTATACTATCAATTCTCTACCACAGAAGGATAATAGGCATGCAAATTATATGGCTAGCGCTACATCTCTCACAACAATTGATGATCCTTATATGGATCAATTTACCATACATAACCTCTTGAATCCTACTATTTATGAAACCTCTGATAATGTCAATTGTTGTTTCCACGTTGATTTTGATGAATGGTATTCTCATATCTTTTACTTTTTATGATATGGTACTTTTCCTAAATACGCTACAAGAAATACTAGAACTCAAATATGAAAGCTTTCTTCATGATATATCATTCTTTCCAATGTCCTCTATAGATGTGACTATAATGGTCTTCTCCTTCAATGCCTTAACAAAATTGAAATCCTTGTTGCCCTTGAAGAAGCTCATTTGGGTTCTTGTGGGGGGAATTTTGGTAGAAATTTTTTAGTTAATAAGTTACTTTAAATGGGATACTATTGGCAAACTATGGAACAAGATTCAGTTGAGTTTGTAAAGAGATGTCATCAATGTCAACAACAGAACAATTTAATACATGCTCCTACCCATGAAATCCGTTCTCTGGTAGCATTGTGGCCTTTTAACTTATGAGGTTTGAATCTTATTGGGAAAATATCTCCTCCTTCACAAGGACATGTTTTCATTATTACTGCCACTAATTACTTAACTAAGGGGGTTGAAGTTGTTCCTCTTCCTTCTACTATGATTGATGTTATTTGTAACTTCATACAGGATACCATTATCTCTCAGTTTAGTATACCTTCAGCCAAAATGTAAAATAATGGAATCTCCTTGAAAAAAAAGATGTGAAAAAAAATATTGAAAAATATCACATAAAACAACATTTTTGTAGTCCTTATTACCTTGAATCTAATGGAAAACTTGAAGCTTCTAATAACGTAATTGAGCAAATAATCTGTAAGATTGTGTATAGTCAGAAAATGGAAGCACTTCCATTGTAGACGTGTTTATCCTTCTGAGTAAGTGGTTTGGGGTCATGGCAAGCACCTTGAATGGGTTCCTGATCTTGACATGGCTTCCTCCCTGTTTTGTTCCTCTTTCTACTCCTATTTGGCCTAATTTCTGCATTCTGGATGGCAGACTGGTGATTCTGGGCTTCAGGGTCAAGGTTAATATTTTAGGTCTATGTCGACCTTGACCCTGACCTAGGTTAGGGTCGACCTCGACCTCGATCCAGGGTTCAAATCCTGGGGTCTTGCAATTTCAGGAGGTTGGCCTTTGCAAAAAGTATTTCCCGCTTCTGGGTCAGCTATTACGGGTTCTGAAGCATTGATTCCTAAATTATATTTAATATAGGTCCTCTCCTAGGGGTAAATGCTTTAATGGGATTTAATTCTCCTATGTAGGCCTCATTGGAAGATTGTGCCCTAATTTCATATAAAAGGGAAGCTTTCTCTCTCATTTTCTCTAAGAACCATCATCAAGTGAGCTAAGTCTTCTAATCATGATCAAGCATTCTCAAGACATCTTCAAGGGTGATTCAAGCAAGCAATCAAGCAATATTTGAAGCAAGCATTCATCCATTCAAGTATCCATTTTCATGAAGGAGATCCATTGGAGGCCATTGAAGGATTGAAGCTACAAGGTGCCCTTTTGGTGATCTCTCCATCCACCTTCTTCCAAGCCTATTCCAAATTCAAGAACCCATTCAAGACTTGGTGTTGGAGATCTATAAGAAAGAGATTGAAGACATCCTACCTTTCTAAATTCTACATTTGAAGCATACTTGTGGATTCAAGGATTCGAATCTACCACAAGGACTTTTTCAAGCAAGGTGAATTTATGCATTTACTTTGTCCATTTCTACAATTTCAATTACATATATTTGAGGTTAATTCCAAAACCAGGGTTTGACCAAGGCAAACCCCTCCCCCACA
>MU225951.1:1606760-1652706 GCA_018584345.1 Thuja plicata | reverse complement strand
TTTGAGGTTAATTCCAAAACCAGGGTTTGACCAAGGCAAACCCCTCCCCCACAACAAAACAATCTCCTTTTTCTTGCAGGTACAGGTATAGAATAGTGGATTTGAACCCAGATTTGGATACCCTTTTCGACAAACTTTTGGGATCCGCGAACAAAGTTACTTTCGGATTTGTGCAGGTCAGGGTCGACATTATTGGGTCAGGGTTGACATTTGTGGGTCAAGGTTGACCTTTTTCATAAGATGACATTGGAATGGAAAACAATTTCTGGGTTTTGTTCATCTCTACGTTTTGGTTCAGTATCAACTGTCAGTTTTTCCAGAAACAGTCTATAGACCTCAGAAAACAACATTATTTGATCTGCAATATTTCAAGGTTAGAGAATTTCTCATATCTTTTCAATTACAGTCATATATCATTTCTATACATGTAATTAACATAATTTAAGGTATCTTCTTTATTATTCTCCTTTCCAAATAGTTGATTCATTTATGCATTAACCCTTCTATTGGATTGATCAACTTGGATCTCCCATTTGTGCATTTGAGGACAAAAAAGGAACATCTTATCTTCTCCTTAATCACAATTGCAATACTTAATCAATACAATTCAATTAAGGTTAAGGAATCCAATACAATCTAGGTAATTCAAAGAATAATTTACACATCAACACTTTACATTTCAAGATAATCAATTTATAAATCAAATCAACCCCCCAACACACATATTTTATCTTACATTTTGGTAACGACATCAATTCCATACGTTACAGATTGTTATAAATATGGTAGAGATTGGCACACTCAATTGACTTATTCCTTCAGGGCCTACATAGAAAGTATTCATACAACCACTAGTAATACTCCTTACAACTTAGTTTATGGTGCTGATTTGATCATGTCTTTGGAGTTATAAATTCATTCACTTGAGATTTCTCTTAAGGGTATCATTGACAATGATGCTTATAGATGTCAACATCTTCAATAACTTGAGATGCTTGACGAACAACATATTAATGCTCTTGAACATATCCAATCTTACCACAAATCCTTATAATGAAGGTACAATGATAAGCTTATCAAACGATCCTTTTCAATAGGCAATTTGGTCCTTTATGAAAATCAACGTAATGTTAATGCTCTACTAGGATAAAAAGGAAAATTTGTTCCTAATTGGCTTGGTCCATTTGTTGTAACTAAAGTTTATTGTTTAGGTCTTATAGAATAGAAAATATGGATGATATACCCCTTAAGGACCCCATAAATTCTATGAATTTGCGTCGATATTACGCTCGATCTTCCTTTCATTCTTTCTTTTCTTAGATATCATTTTTGTTCTTTTTTTCTTTTAAGTAATTTGTAAATATAAATTCCTTCATTAAAGCACATTTTTTAGATGGTTAAAGATTGTTATTTACTATTTCATACGTTTCTTCATTCATGACAAATATGCATTTCTGTTTGTCTTGGATTTATTTTGTAATGTCTTTTTCATATGCTTAAGATATTACACAGTTATATTAGCACACTGCTTAAATTATCCATGTACCATGTTATTATAGATTATGTGGTATTTAGTTAGCTAAATCACATTCGAATTGGTGTATTACATCATCATTTGTTATATTCAATTAACATTTCTTATGTTTTATTAGATTACATGCATATCATTTAATCTAATTATCCTAGCATTGGTGTTCAACTCAATCATACTAGAATTAAAATTTGGACATATGCATTCATCACCATGTTTGCCTTATTTTAATCATAAGAAATAACAAAACATTTATTATAGCATTAAAATCGCACAAGCATGTAAAATGTCAAGACATCATATATATCCATCAATACCATAGTCACCACTATCCAAAATGTGGTATATCTCTAAAACATACAACATATATAATCATCAACTCTCATCCATAGGATGATGGCTTCCCAATCCCTCTAGGCCTCGACACGGAGAAGGTCATGGGATAGAGGAAAGCCTGTGAGATATCATTGACTGTGAGTGAATCCTTAAGGAATTCCACATCTCTAGACCTCATATGATTCCCCTAAACTCTTGTAGCTTTTGTCTAGTCTGGGCCAACTCACATTGTGCTCTCTCCAATTCTACTTGTTCTTCCTTTTTCTATTTGCAACTCTACTTTTATGGGATCAAATATATCCTTATGTTTCCCTACATCTCATCGATACATATGATACCTGCAAGGATGATGGGATACATGTATCCATGGCCATATCTCTAAAAACACAACCTACAAAGTTGCATCATTTGTCACTACCAACTGCATGACATAAAACATAATAACATTAGTCTCATCATCATAAATATATCATAAGGAGTACATATATAATGTAACATAAAATAAAAACTTCTTTACCTAGATCACCCTCTTGCCACCATGGACCTCAGACAACTAGAGTCAGTGGTATTGTATTGTGAGATAAGGCTAGGGGCATTAATGAGCTACACTTAACACACTCTTGTATATGTATGCCCCTTCTAGGTGTCTTCTCTAAGGCATCCCTCTAGGGTCGTCGCCATAGTGGTGTGCCCTTTATATCCTTTTCATACTCATCTCTACCTTGGTGACCTCTGATAGGTCACTCCTCCTCTGCTATAGTGTGCTCATCTTCTCTCTCCTCCTCCTCCCCATGCTCCTCCTATGCCTCATACCTTTCCACTCATGCTCTTAGTCTCATCCAAGGCCCTGGGTCACTTGTGGGGTAATCACTTGAAAAAATGAGGTATATCCCGTAATACTCCTGATATCTACAATACTCTCTAAGTGTACTTGCACCCTCAATGTCATTTGATACCCATACATATCATCTCTCCTTTGCTGCATAATTTGTGTCCTCAATATCATCGAGTGTGGGTCTAGGTAAGGCCCTAAGCCTTGACTTGTGTTGCTATCCAAATGTATAGACTGACACCTCTCTCAGTGTTCCCTATGGAAAGCTAAACTGTCTCCTTGTCCTATCAAATAAAAAAGGGAACAAAAATATAACTATGGCGACCCTCTAGGAAACGATCTTGCTGGATACATCTCATCTATCATATTTTGTCTATCCATAGTACCATCTAACAATAGGGTCTCCATGTGATCCCAATTGGCTACAACTGATCAATGGTCATCCTATAGTATAGTGAATCTCCACACTATCATACATTACTTAATAGATAGCTCAAAGCTCATGGATCTGTCGGTATTACATCGATAGGAAATCTAGTGGGGCACGTACACGTGATGTGCTCAAACATCCACTCTTATGTTAATAACATACATATTTCCCCAAATCATAGTAAAAATGGGCAAGCATACTCCTACCCCATGAGAAGATAATAGGTTGCTCCTCCATCGCATGGACAACGTAGGTCAGGCATGCTAGAAATGTGGTACCTCTGTAATATGGCATCACTACTACCATAATTGTACATAATAGAGCCCATTGAACCAGTGACACATCCTCAAAAGCATACAATAGTGAATCAAGTAAGATGTGGTGGGATAGATCATGTGCAACAACTCTACCTAGATAGTATATTTGATCCTCAATCTCTACCTCTAACCATTATGCAATTTCTCTCATTGTCTACCCACAAACATGTAATCTCACGATGCAATATAGATCCTCCAACATAACAATAATCTCCAATATGGGTAGATGAAACATCAATGTATCTTCATTCCAATGTTTAATGAGTTCAAATTAGTATTACATCATGGAATTTCATCACAATAAGGTGATATGTACTATACAATCCTACATCTCTCCGGAGACTAAGATCCTTGATGCTCAAGTCTGACATCTAACCTCGTAGATATGACATTACAAGCCTGCTTGTGTGCTCTTGTATCTCATGACACTCTTTCAATCACAAGACATGAAATTAACATCAGTACACGCCATACATATCAAAAGGCTAGTGTTCTAAATTCTACATCCTATCCTCTCTGGGTAGAAAACACCCTGGTAGGTAAAGAACACCCAATGAGCTACATGATGTCTAAGAGGGTACATACCACTCACTTGGGTACAAAATGTCTAGGAAGGTACACAACACCCATCTAGGTACAAAACACCCAGAAGGGTATGGGGTGCTTTTGCAGATTTTGGATGGACAGTAACATATCATGAAAAAGTCAAACATTAGAGGCAGAAAGTCAGAGCAAGTGATGGAATAGCCTACCACATCTAGTGACATCCCATCCTCCACTACTCATCTCAAGTTCTCTATTCACATGGAAACAACCAAATTCTTTGTCAACATCTTCTTCACCTCTTAAACAATCACAAAATACAAATTATGAAAATGACACCTTGAGTGGTAAGGGTAAACACTATTTAACTGGTGAGTATTATAACTTGATTTTTAACCTTTTTCTTTTCTTTCACCATTACACTTATTACATAATCATTCATATCTTGAGCTAGAGAGCTTCAATTTTCACACCGTTTGTTGAGTTGAGATTTTAATTCAATTCTCTATCTATCCAAATGCTCTATACCATGTTTTGAGTAAATCTTGGACCCTATTGATAGCATTTTTCAACAATTTTGGTTTTACAATTTATTATGGTAAACATGATTCCCTATTTCACCTTCCTAATTAGCAAGTCGAACAAGGGACATATAACTACCTGTAAATTTTTCATTCTTAGTAAGCCTTAGGTGGTTTGTGGTTTTTAACTAGCAAATTAATTTTTCAAAATGCAATTCCTAACATTTTGTTGTAGACATTGCGCGCTGGGGGCTTTCATTCGACGACTTTGGAATATCCTTTTTCTTTACTATTCCTATACTTTAGCTTGCATATCCACGTATACCATACACCAATGAAGTGAGGGCTAACTATATTGTCATAAATTGTAAGAACCTAATTGGTGTGTATAATTTCATGATTGTTTAGCACCTACCTTAGTATGTTTTCATTTTAGCACACATACCAAGACTTCATGCTACATTAATGAACACCTAAATTCAAATATGGGTCCTCCTATCAATTCAACTTTGTTTAAAACAAAGGTAATTCCCTTTTCATAAATGTGCTCCTCTATTATTCCTCCAATCTAATAATTCATTCCATCACCTAGGCCCTATTTTATCATTTGCAGCCTTCGTGTTCTATCCCAACCTTGAAATTAGTTGTAACTCATAATCCAACATCCCTCAATCATTAAGGACCCATGGTCTTGAATTAAACTCTGATTGAGTGGAACAAAATGCACATGTTTTTATTTTCCTAGGAACATAACACCCAGATTGTTTTGTTCCCCAAGAATGTGGTTGAAATTATAATACTGGCTTGGTCTCGATGTTTTAGTTGGGATTCAAGATTTATGGTCGGCTCTCCAGAGTTTATCTGTTGATTTTATATAAAAGAAATCCTCATGCTTCATTTTGGCAAGGTGAAAGCAATTGCTAGGTTGAAGCCCCAATTTGAAGACATCCCATGAAGTGAGAGCTTGCAGATCAAGACTACATCAAGTAATTATCAAGTATTCTATGACATTAGGCATTCAACATCAATATGAAGTTTTAAAAGGATCATGATGACGACTATGAGATTATTGAGTAATGATTGACTTGTACTATACCTCTTAGGTTGGGTGTGATTTCTTGTTATTCTCAAATCTATACATTTGAGCTCCATATTTATGTTTATTACATGCTCTCAATCATACATAGATTGCATTTTTATATAGGATTTGCACTATCATATTAGGATAGACTCTTTACATTACATTTGTGCACTTAGACTCATAACAATTTAAACACACTCTAGATTCACAAGCACAACACACTTTATCTCTATTATACTCACTATCCGTGGAGGTGGAAATCACCAAAATGGCGGGTTGACCAAGAAAAACCCCTATATAGCCACACACACTTCTCAGATTTGTAGGTGCAGAGATCTTTAGAAGCATTTGTTGAAAGAAAACCAGACTCTCTGCCCTTTGGCACTTGGTATGTTGTTTTCTCTAGATTCAGAAGCAAGGTACATAATGCTAAGGGCATTTTTTCACTCTTAGATTAGGTTCAGATTCAATTTGTAGATAGGTTCTAGCCCAGAGGTTGTAAATTTGCATTTATAGGTGTCTATGGGATCCCAACATTCAAAAATTCAGACTTGCATCAACATTTTATGCAGTTCGATTCTAGGTGGATACATGTCAGTCATAAATCCTTTTGTGCTTTATTTTCAGTTCAACAAGTTCATTTCTTATATTATTTAGTCATTAGCATAAGTACATTATTTATCTTCTTCCCAATTCTAAAAAAAATAGAATAGAAACTCTGAGAGTATAGATATTGCATTGACTTCCTCTCAATCAAGTGAAGTCAATCATATTCATCTTGAGGTGGTTTCATATTCTAATGTGCTTTAGGATTAGGGGATTGAACTCTACACTCGACCCCCTTTTCTTATTGCACAATATAATATGATATAATATAATGCATTTGTTTGTTAATTAAAAAACCATGCTTATTTAAATGGTTAAAGAACTCTTTATTACACTTTCATTTTCTTTTATAGAAATATAAGTCCACTGTATTTAGTATTTCTAAAAAATATCTTATAATTCTAAAGCAAAAAAACCCATCTCATGGTTAGCATTAATAATTGATTGATTGTCTAGTGATTAATATGTTGGAAAGCAAGTGCATAAGTCTCTAGTCATTATTTGAAAACATTTGAACGTTGGGTTCCAAATCATAATAAGTGTTGAATCTCACTCCATTGTAGCTCTCAAATACAGGTGGAAGATATTACATGTTCATGTTTTAGTGCTTCATTAGCAAGAATAATATTTATAATAGGAAGCCACTAATGAAATCAACAATCAAGATTTCTATTGTCAAACATTCTTCTGAAGACACCGTTAAATCTTTATTAGATCACTATGCAAGACAAATGATTTTAAGTAGAGGAAGAGATCTAGGCAATATTATGAAAAGTTACCAAAATAGAAATATGTGAATTAAAAAATAGTAAAAATCTAACTCTTAAATCATTTCAATCATCTTACATCCTTCTCTGAAAGTTACAATGCTCAATTTCAAAAACTGGTCGTCCAGTTCATTATACGAAGGAAAATGAAGAAGAAATTTTAATATCCACGAGGCTAAAAATAACCTACGAGACATGCCACCTCAAAAAAAATGACATATGTATTTCAATCCCCTTTCTTTGCAAGGTGATGATGAGCACCCCAAACTTCTCAACGATCCCCTCACTAAATAAATTACACCAAGAGCTAGTTGTCAAAATATTTACATAATTGTCCATGCTCTCCTTGAAGACATCACACTCTAAAATAGAATGTTTTGTTTCCATTTTTTTGGAAGTGCAAAAAATACACACTCTTTCTTCCCAAGCTTCTTTTGGCATTTTCCAATGCGTGTACTCACAATAGAGTTGATGAGAGTTAGTTCTTGACTGAGTGATATGAGTTTTGACTCTTGAAGATATATTGTTTTAGAGTTGCTTCTTGGTACCAAATAAAGCGAGAGCCCATCAATAGTTACTTCTTACCGCTCTAAAGAATTCTTCATGAAATGCCTTGATGTAAAATGAAGAACTATATAAACAACTACAAATGAAACCACATAACAAATGCCTTCATTTAAATAAATACCATAATTATTTTAGAAATAAAACATAACAAATAAGGATCTCACTTCATTCAAATTCCAAAAAAAAATTAAACCATTAAAATCGATGATGGTTTGTTTGTTAAGTTACCTAAAGAAGACTTAGAATATGGGAAAACACCATTGACCAAAGATGATTTTGGAGAAAATAATAGATAGAAGGAAGAACACATTAATAAAAAAATGAAAAATGCATGAAGAATCAGATGTTAATATATAGGAGTGTTTAGATAGCAATGAAGAAATAAAAGAGTTTGCGATGGAACACTTTAGGAATATCATATGGTCAAAACAAAATGGGTGTAAAAAAGTCTATTATATCAAAGAATTCAATCCCACAAGAGATCACGATGAAAAAGCCTACATAGGAGTAAATATTAAATGAGGAGCGAAAATGCCGATAGCTCAATTGAGAACTAGTTCTCATTACTGAGGTGTGAAATAGGTAGATGGATGACACCCAAGAAGAATGAGAAAAAAGAATAGGCCTATTTTGCAACATGGGGTGGTAGAGTGATATTTTGTCATGGACTGCCCAATTTACAATGACATCTTGAGAAGGCCCAATGCTTCACCTCCACGAGCATTGCCTAAATGTAATGAGTGTTAAGTGTTCCATTCATTCTCACGAGAGATGGGTTCTTGTAAACCACTACTCATGAAACTTGAGTCAATGAGTTTGACTCAAAAACTACATAGGTGAATCCTGATAACAATATCACTACTAGACATCCATACTAGTTACAAAGACATTTAAAAAAATGAATAATTAAAGAGCCAAAAGTTGCACATTTTGCCTGGTGTGTGCTCTCTCAAGGCTTGCCTCTAGGTGCTAGACTTCGACACTTGGGAGTCGCTAATCCTAGATGCCCTTTTTGTGGTCTCTCAGAGACTTTTATGCATCTTTTTTGGTTTTGTCGTCGAGCTCAACATTACTGGAGCTGGATTCATGATTTCTTTAAGCCTTTTTAACCATTTCCCTTTTCTTGGCATATGGTTTCGTTGGGTGATTCACCCAGAATGCCTTCCAGATTTACCTAGATTTGGCATGCTTTCAAGATGGAAATTATTTTCACTATCTGGAAGGATAAGAATGATGTTCTTTTCGCTCACAACTTTCTAGATATCAATGTTTCTATGTATACTAAATCTTGTATATGTAACAATGTAATGATGCATATACAAGTGCAGGCCGATAAAGTGGCTCACCTGCAGGAGATGTTACAGAACTGGGACAATGCCCCTTGTACGGTTGCTAGAGTGCCACCGAACTCTTTGTCTGTTGACCACACTTTGCCTTGTGGCCGTTGCCGTGGCCGAAGCTCTTCTGCTCGACGCTCCCAGACTCCTCGGTCTCAAGACCCTCGCCGCTCTTCTAGCGACAAAGCCAATTGGAGACACCGCTCGACCTATCCTCCTCGCCAGAGTTTGGCCGACGATTGGTCTACTATTCCTGCTCCCTCTACTGTTGCTGCTGGATGACCTCCAGCGATTGTTTCTGATAAAGTTCCTCGCCTGGCTCTTGCTATATCTCCCAGGCAGGAGGAAGGTGAAATTGAAGAAAAAGAAGAAGACGATGGCTGGTCTATTCCAGACCCACTTGCAGGGCCCAATGTGTGGGGAACCCTGAAAACAAGGATCCTCCTCCCTCGACTGCGATTGCTCTTGCTGCCTGAGGGCTTTTATTCTATTTTTTTTTATGAATAGTTGATGTGTCCGACTGTTTGCTGTGTGACTCTTACAGGATGATCTAATATCCCTCGACCCTTTTTTTATAAATAGTATACTTATACTTTAATTAATAGTCATTAAAAAAGAATGAACAATTTAAACATTTTGTTTGAGGAAACATAGATAATCAAAACAACAAACACTATTCATTAAAATTCACTTTCACTTTCGATAAACAGATCTAAAGGGAAAATTAAAATGTGCGCTATTCTTAAATTCCATAAAATGATTCCACCTCTTGACCGCTATTAAAATTAATCTTTCTTTTCCTCAATCAAGCGACTTATCTCAAAATTCTGGACAAATTGAGTTACCTAGCCGTCAAGGATACGGATGAAAAAGAGAGGGCAGAGTTTGCAGGCGAATATTACGAAACTTTAAAATTTAAAAATTTGGCGAACCCGACTGCTGCTGCTTCAATCTTTCGCGACTAATGAAAATTAGCCTCTTTTAAGAATATCGGGCTTAAAGCAACTATATTCTTGAGCTCGAGACCATTTTTTTGCAGCCTTTTAAAACGAAATTTTGGTTGCTGAGTTTAAATTTGTTTTCGGATGTGAGGCGAGGAATGTTACGACTGCCTGAAAGTTGTTTTGCCCGGCATGAGACAACTTTCCGGGTGAAAGCTGCTAGCAAATATAGCCTGTTGGCTAAAAATGGACAGGTTTTTATGAGGGATTTAAATTTTTAATTCAGAGGCAATATAATCCACGCCATTTTGGAATGGCATTCTTTCCTTTGGCGAGGAGGGTACAAAAAATTAAGAGAACCCATTATTTCATTCGCCTTTCACGACATTTCTCCACTTTCCCCAGTGAAAGGTCCAGACACCCAGGTACTCCTTTATCTCAATTTTTTCTCATTCATTCTCATATTTAGATTAATAAATAATTTTGATTTGTAGCAAATGCCTAGATGAAAACATCTATAGGGTTCTGGAATTACTTTAGATATTCAGAACGGTCAATAACATGGTTTGAATCAAAGCCTTGAATGGCGCGAACATAGTTTAGATCTTATTTTAAATTTAATTTGAAACCTCTTTTTATTTTTGCAGAGTGCGCGTTGCAACTACCTTTATCTTATATTGCATAACATAATCCGGAGGGAATTAGTATATATCGTCTTACATTAGATGTCACATTACATGTCCTTTGTAAGGAATTTAACCTTGTTTACGGCGATGGAAGTAACATTTTATCACCAACATGCTATTTTTTTTTTCGAGAAGGGCCAAAAATTTATTGAAATAGAATGCGCTAAAGCTACAACAAGCAACATACAACAGGTGACCAAAAGGTCACCATAGTTACCCTATCATATTCTCTTCAACAATCTTATCAAGGGTCTGAGCACAATCCTAAGGCAAATCAGCACTGCTTCCCACATTCCAACCAATCATCTTTTCAGAAGCCCACTTAGCCAGATAATCTGCTGCTTTATTCCACTCTAGGAATATAGCAGAAAGAAATTGAATCCAAGGAATCCATCAAACTCAGAGTCTGGTAAGACAGGACTCTGTTTGTAGACCACTACATTATGGTGGGCTTGGTCTTCGGCAAGCAAGTATGAATGGTTGTGTTTTGGTCGGCAAGATTTTCTGGAGATGGTGCATTTGTCAAGAGCATAAATGAGCTAAAGTTCTCAACTTAAAATATTTAGGAGGTGTGGATAGCGAAGATATTCCTAGATGCAGTATGACAGGTAAGGGCTCTATGTTATGGAATACCCTAAAAAGAGGAGCTCAGTTTGTTAAGAAGGGACTTTTTTGGATTTGTAATAAGGGAGCTGAAGCTCTTTTTTGGCATGACTCTTGGGATGGCTTCCCCCCTATTCTTTCTCAGTTCCCTTAACTCCAGTCTCTGCGTGATAGGTTTATTAAAGCTGGGTGGAATAGAGTTGAGGATTTTAAAGTGTATCAGAGTGTTGGATTAGGGGAAGTGGCTACAGGGAAAGAACCGCATGAATGGCCTTTGGGAGGATTTGTGGAGGTTCGGGATGAACTAGCAAGGATTTTGGCAGGAAGGATGTGTAATCCCCTGAGGGGATGAGATGTTCTTGCCTGGGGGCCTAATCCAAAAGGAAAATTTTCAGTATCCTTAGGATACTAAGAGTTAGATAGCTCAACTTATGGTAAGGTGATTGCTCCTTGGTGGAAACAGGTTTGGAATAGATTCTCATGGCCCAAGTGTAATTTCTTCCTTTGGCTAGTAGTCCAAAATAGATACTTAACCTGGGAGAACCTTTGAAAAAGGGGATTTCATGGACCCTCTAGATGCTTTTTGTGTAACAACAGTGAAGAGAGCACTTCTCATCTCTTCTTCCAGTGTGACTTTTCTAAGGAAATTTGGCATTATTGTTGGGGTGCTTGGAAACATGCCTGTGTTCATGCTAGCACCCTTATGGAGTTCTGGAATAGTATCGGTAGACCCCCAGCTAAAACCTCTTTCCTTTAGGTAGCTTCAAATATTGGTCCCTCTTTTATTATCTGACATTTGTGTTTAGAAAGGAATCACATGATCTTCCAAGATAAGAGGATGTTGGTGTTGATGTTATGAACCAGAATAACAGAGAAACAAAAGATTCTTAACACAAAACATGCAAGAATAGATGACACAAAAAAACACTAATATTTATCCTAGAAAACCCTCCAACTTGAGGGAAAAACCCAGCCGCACAAGAAATGATGCTTTATAGATAAAATAATAAAGATGTGTGTACAGTGCTTCAAACTGAACCAACAATCCATCTACTACACACAGAACCAGCAATCCATCTACTACACACAGAACCAGCAGTATAATGCGTGTCTAACACCCAACCAATGCACAAGACAAAGAAATATATAGAAGACTTGACTCTTCATCTTCGAAACTGAAGACTCTTTACATTCCAAGCACAAGTCTTCATTTCAAATGGATGTCTCTTCACATCTCCATGCAAGTCTTTTCAATTTCCAAATGCAAGACCCTTCACATCTCTTGGACAAGTGATTCGCCTTCAGGAGAAAGATAACTCCCGACGCTATATAACATTAACACTCCCTCTTAGCTAGGGAGGTATCTTTCCAGATTCTCATGTCATGGATTCTCTCAACACGACCCTCACAATGGCTACACCCATTGTGAGAACCAAAAACTTTATCACGAATTCTCTCAATGTGATATCGTCATCTCAACATGACGTTCACCATGGCTAGTCCCAGAGGGTGAATAACACAAGAGCTAAGTCATGGAGTCTCTCATATGACATCCACCATAGCTACTCCCAGAGGGCGGAACAAGGGCTTTCACCTCAAACTTCTTTCGCAAAGAAGAATGCATTAACAAGGGATTGCGCCTCGAACTTCTCCCTCACGGAGAAGAACTCATTAACAAGAGATTGCACCTCGAACTTCTCCCTCTCAGAGAACTCTTTAACAAGGGATTGCACCTCGAACTTCCCCCTTTCAAAGAAGAACTCATTAACAAGGGATTGCACCTCAAACTTCTCCCTCTTAGAGAAGAACTCATTAAAACATATAAAATATCATCTGAATGCTGAGACTCCCTCTCAGTTGATCTTAGCAGAGACTCCCTCTCAACAGGGGCAGCATTCTCATGACTTTGATTATCACAATACTAGGAAATTGGCTCCAATGTTTGTCCAACAATGAGCTTTTGCAGTCACACTGCTGCATGAGCTTGTTGATCGTCTGCAAAGGACTTGGCATTCTACATCTGCCACTCAATTTCCCGCTGAATCTGATTTCTGCAGCGGAATAGTCTCCCTCTGAATGTCATTTCTTCCTTTTCGAAGAAACTAATTGCAATGACAATCTGAATAGGTTCTTTCTCTTTAATGAAGTTATGCGCCATCAATTCAGTCCCATGGCTGCAAGCAACGTTCCCATGTTCATTTCTATAGCCTGCATGACTTTGCATGTAATCTAACATCATCTCGTTGCTTGTCAATCCGTCCTGGAAGCATTTTTAGAGAGATTAGCAATAGTTCACAGAATCAAACTATTCAAAAAGAGAAATATGCAGATCAATGCTAAAAGCATACATGATTTACTATTCTCAATATTATAGCATGAATTAACTACATAAAATTCATGATCAATATTCAAATACTTATCTCTTTATTGCCTAAATTTTCTCACAATCCACCAATAGATCTTTCGCCATCACACAATTATAGAGAATGAAAAATTTGAACACCAGTACATCTGCTATTCTCATAGACATGAATGTCAAACATGTAAGCATAGACGAACATGACAACATCCTCTCTGTCCAGGTAAGAAGCTTCATCAGAGATTCTACCCTTAGGGCTCTTCGGCTACACGTTCTCATATGAATCCCTCATTTTGAACAACATATTCGACTCCCATTAGACTTTACAATTCTTCTAGAATCCAATTGTTCTATTCTGATTTGGATCGTTTCCTTAGACCCGCTCTGATACCATGTTGATGTTATGAACCAGAATAACAAAGAAACAAAAGATTCTTAACACAAAACATGCAAGAATAGATGACACAAAAAAAACACTAATATTTATCTTGGGAAAACCCTCCAACTTGAGGGGAAAAACCCAGCCACACGAGAAATATGCTTTATTGATAAAATAATAAAGATCTGTGTACAGTGCTTCAAATTGAACCAGCAATCCATCTACTACACATAGAACCAACAATATAATGCGTGTCTAAACCCAACCAATGATCAAGACAAAGAAATATATAGAAGACTTGACTCTTCATCTTCAAAATTGAACTCTTTACATTCCAAGCACAAGTCTCTTCATTTCAAATGGATGTCTCTTCACATCTCCATGCAAGTCTTTTCAATTTCCAAATGCAAGACCCTTCACATTTCTTGGACAAGTGATTCGCCTTAAGGAGAAAGATAACTCCCGACGCTATATAACATCAACAGTTGGCCCAACAGGTATGACAAAGAATTATTATTATGCTACAAGAAACTTTAGGGGCAAAGTGTGATCTCTCAGCTGATGTGGATCCAGGTGATAGTCTTATTATTTAGAATCTGAACATTTTGGGGAATGTTCATAGTGTTCCTATTTTGAGGCGTTAGCAGGTTAGTCACCGTCATGCCAAGAAGAAAGCTCAGAGAATTGGCAAGTGGTTTCCTCCCCCCTTGGATTTCTTAAGATTAATACTGATGGATCCACTTGGGGAAATCCAGGGCATGCAGGAATTGGAGGTATGGGCAGAGATAGCCTTGGGAATGTAATCTTTGTGTTTTCTGCTTATAAGGGTCATTACTCTAATAATTTCATGGAAGCTTTGGTTGTTCTTTATGCTCTTGAACGTGTTTGCACGCTTGGTTGGCCTAAGGTTATCTATGAGTCTGACTCTCAGATTGTTATGGACATGCTGACATGAGCTTAATGAGATTATAAACATTTAATTTGGTTATAATCATTAATTAAGTTTTACTTAATTAATGATTAAAATTAAGCTTTTTTTTTGATCTATAACAGGTAATTTTTTTTTTGGTCGGTAATATTGATTTTTTATTAATAATTAAAAGAGATTACATTTTTGCTTTTATCAGCAATCGATACCACATCCCATTACAATATGATATTCAAAAAGCCCCCATCCCACCAAAATATGCAAGTTTTTAACATTTTACAGTACACAGCGCCAAAACCGGTGTTTTCCAAACCACCATCAAAACCCCATAGCTGTTTGTGTGTTGTTTTCACTGAAGCCGTTAGTCTGAGATCTGCATCGTCGATTTTGCAGCATGGATTTGCCGTCAATTCAAAACAAACACACCCTCGAACATAAATTTTTGTCTTTTCATCCAGATATCCGCCGATTATCATCGTTTGGCCACTGGTTCTACCTTCCTCGTCGTAACCCTAGATTGAAAGCATCGGGATTAACTTCAAAAAACAAAAACCCAAGAAAGCCGTCACCTTGCTTGTGATTTAAGGGTTGTCCTGCGGCCCCAACTCCCGCCTCTTTCCACGCTGAGTCCTCTTCTTTTTCGCAAAATGAGTGGGCACCTCTGGTCTCTGGTTGTGAGAGCTGTAGTTGCTTATCTCCATCTTCAACTTTTCCCATGCTGTCCTTCTATCCTGCAGATACTTTCCTTTGTCTACCCCTTCTGGCCATAGTAGAAAGGGTCGGATTCCTTTTAAAACCCCTTCATCCTCGTTCTCAAAACACCCGCTAAAATCGAAAGCCCACCCCGGGTGTGCCCATTCTAGCAAATTATCTACATTCGGAATTAGGTCTGCATAAAACAGCGTCTTCATTACTTTTCTAACCTCATCTTCATGTTCCCCCAGCTCCAACCCCCACGCCATTAGCATTGCCGCGATGTCCACCTGCATCTTCCAGCGGTCCGCATTCTCATGAAAAAACGGCCCTAAAGTTTCCTGGACGGCTTCGACAATTTCCTTTGTAGGGCACTTTATCAACAGCTTTACCCGATGATCCTCCACAGGGCCTAAAATTCCTTTTTGTTGCTGCTTTGTTGGGAAGCTGAAACGCGGCTCCATCTTCTTTTTTCTTCCCCTAAGTGCATACCAATAAACCAGCTGATTCTCGTTCTGCATCTCAAAAATGCTTGGCTTCGGTGTTTAAATAAAAGTTTGCCTCGGCATTCATGAGACCTGTCCTTTCGCACATTTGCTTTCGGGGTGGTGGCCGATTTCCTTTTCTCAACCACATACAATTTCGGTCTTATAATTCATACTTTAACCTTTAGATGATGCCATTTAAATGATTTTTTGAAACTTAGCATCCATTATGTTTCCCAAAATTTTCATAACTTAACCCTTTGAACTTCCTTCCTACATGATATTTTAATGATCTAATGGGGGGTTACTTCAAACCAGAGTTTGTCAACCTCTGTCATATCTAATGCCCACTTTGAGAGCTCATCAGCTTCAACATTTCCTTCTCTTTTAATATGAGTGATTTTGAAATCTTTGAAATTTCCAAGTCTTTCTATTATTGAGTCTGTAAATTTTTCCAAATGCCATGCATTTATAGATAGTTTGGATATGGCTTGCACCACCAATAGAGAGTCCCCTTCTAGGTGTAGTTTTTTAACACCTATGTGTTGTGCTAAATGGACAGCCAGTAATGCAGCCTGACATTCTGCCATGTTGTTTGTTCCTTCTTTACATCTTTTATCTGCCTTCCCCATGGTCACACCATCAGAATTTCTAAAAATCACACCAATGCCACTCAGCCCTGGATTGTTTTTGGCAGCCCCATCAAAATTTTTTTTAACCCATCCTTCCTCCGGGGGCTGCCATTTGATATTCTCCCTGCCTGTTTTCTTTTTTGTTTTTATCACCAATGCTCCTGCCGGAGAGTTGAATCTTATTCCGGGCCAATTTCTTTGAATAAATCTGTCTTCCTGTGTATAGGGGATCTTCAAAAACTGTCTCCTCGTTGCCGAGGTGCTTACTACTTCTTCTATAGCATGTTGTAGTCTGTTTAGGAATCTATGTTGCGGTTCTTTTTCACCTCTAAAAACCCGCCGGTTTCTTTCTTTCCAGAGCTCCCATACAACCAAAGATGGAATTATCTTCCATATATTAGAGAGGGTTGTGATACTGTTCATCCTGGGCCAACTTGCAAAAACCTCAGAAATCATGTTAGCACGCGGACCAAGCCATCTTAGCTTGTTTTGAACAAAATTCCAGCAGTTGGATGCAAATTCACACTGTAGTAGCAAGTGATCTGCAATTTCCTCATTTTTTTCACACAGCTCACATCTACTTGGTCCATTTAGACCCATTTTTTTCCTTCTTTCACCAGTCAGAATGCGACCCTTGCATACCAACCAGGCAAAAACACCCTCTTTTGGTAGGATATCCTTACTCCAGCACAAATCTTTGTATGGGAAAAAATGATCCGACACATTATCCAACAGTTTGTAGCCAATTTTGACTGAATAATCCCTCGAGAGGGTTCCACACCATCTTATTCTATCCTTATCCGATGTTAGCGAGATCTCCCTTGATCTAAAGATTTCCCGCATTTTATCCTTTTCCAAGGCCGGTATGTTCTCCATTTCCAGGTTCTTCCAACCCCACTTTCCTCCTTCATTGGTGATTCTAAACTCCATGTAGTCCTTAATCCTACTTCCCCATTGAGCTTGGAAGTGGTTCTTTAGAAAGTTCATCTCTTGCTCCTCTTGTAGAGCCTTGTGTCCATCCTAGGAATCTTCCCAGAAGAGGGCTGAATTCCCATCTTTTACTTGCCATGTAGTGTGATCCGTAATGATTGGTCTACATGCCAACATGAAGTTCCATATTGCAGAACCCCGGGGGGGATTCCTGATTGTTAGAATCCGTGAGCTCTCTGCCGAGTCTAGATACTTTGCTTGAAGGGCTCTTGCCCCAAAAAAATTATTGTTCCTATACATGCTCCAAATAAGTTTTGCCCCAAGAGCTTTGTTCATAATTTGCCAATTGCGGATACCTACCCCACCATGATCCTTTGGCTTACAGATCTTCTCCCATGCCACCAAAGGAATTTTATCTTCTTCCTTGGCTCCACACCAAAAAAATCTTCGCATCTTTGCATTCAGTATCTTCACTACTTTTTTCGGGATGTCCATGCACATCATTGAGTAAACCGGCATTGCTGAAATAACTGTTTGAAGCATTAAAATTCTGCCAGCAGAGGACAGCCATCTGCCCTTCCATCCCTCCATCTTTTTTAGACACTTCTCCGCAAGTTCCTTCCATAAATCTGTCTTATTTCTTCCACTAAAAAGAGGAATACCTAAATATTTACCTGGAAGAAGGCTTGCCCTCATCCCTAGTATGTTGCTAATCCTAGTTTATTGCTGCCTAGGGGTGTTGAAGAAGAAAATTTCCGATTTTCGCCAGTTTATGAGCTGCCCAGAGGCCTTCCCATACAAGTCTAGGGTTTCCTTCATAACTCTTGCTTCCTGATCCATGGCTGTTCCTCCTAAGAAGGTATCATCAATGAATTGAATGTGCGAGAGGGCCTCAACTCCTTCAGCAATTTGAATACCTTTCCAAGTTCCATTTTCTTTTTTCTCCTTTATCAGTCTTCCCAACGCTTCAGCTAAAATAATAAAGAGAAAGGGGCAAAGGGGGTCACCCTGTCTAATGCCTTTATCTTGTGCAAAAAACCCTTGAGGGCTTCCATTGATCAAAACAGAGAACCTAGGAGTCTCAATACAGCTCTTTACCCATCTAATCCACTCCTGACCAAAGCCAAATCTGTTCATTACTTCTAATAAGAAATTTCTATCCACCTCATCATAAGCCTTTTTAATATCTAGTTTCACCATTATGCTCTGGCGTTTTGAAGATCTGATAGAATGAATAGCCTCATGTGCTATCACCACCCCTTCAAATATGGATCTTCCTGGGGAGAAACCACTTTGTTCCTCCGAGATAGTTGAGTTTAGGACTGTCTTGAGTCTATTTTCTATAACTTTGGCAATTACCTTGTAAATCGTGTTGCAGAGGGCTATTGGTCTGAAGTCTTCAAAACTCACCTGTGGTTCCCGTTTCGGGATCAGAGCTAGAAAGGTTGTATTTAGGTCCTTTAAAATGAAGCCGCCCTCACGTGATTCTTCAACCACTTCCCAGATATCCTTTCCAAAGATGTGCCACAATTTCTGAAAGAGCATTGCTGGGAAGCCATCAGGTCCTGGAGCTTTGTCTCCTCCCAATCCCATTAAAGCCCTCTTTACTTCCTCTATAGAGACAGGGGCTGCTAAATGCTTGTTTTGGTCTTCAGAAACAATGGATGGGATAACCTCTAACAACCTTTCCATATGATTATCACCAATATTTGGCTGTTTCTTCTTTGAGAAGAAGGCCACAACCTCCTTATTTATCAGGTCTTTCTCTCTAACCTCCTCACCCTGTTCATTTTGGATACTGAAAATCTTGTTATAAGCTCTGCGCTATTTTAGCGAGTTGTGGAAAAATTTAGTGTTGAGGTCACCCTCCTTTAGCCAAGTCTCCCGTGACTTCTGCTTCCAGAAGATTTCTTCCTTCTTTAATAAATCTCCCAAATCCTGTTGTAGTCTTTTTTCCTCTTTAAAATCAGCATCCTCCATTCCATTTTCAATTACTTTAAGACTTAATGCTGTGAGTTTTGCCTCCACGTTATGTTTTTCCATAAAGATGTTTTTGAAATGTGTTCTATTCCATATTTTTAATTGGTCTTTGAGGAATTGCAATTTTTTTGAAAAAAATAAAAGCTTTATTACCTTGTCTGCTTGGAGCTTTTGACCACCATTCTTCAATAAGGCTGCTCAAGCCTTTCGAAGTGAACCACATTGCTTCAAATTTGAAAGGGCATCGATCAGGGGTCTCTTCATGCTGGATTCTCAGGCTGATGGGAAAGTGATCCGAACCTTGAAAGGGCAGGATTTCAGCATCACATGACCAATTTGTTTCTGCCCAATTACCCCCTATGAAGAACCTATCTAGCTTTTCAGCTATGTTCAGAAAACCTTCCCGCCTATTTGTCCAAGTAAACTCCCCTTTTTTGAAGGGTATTTCCAGCAAACCACAGTTTGATACAAAGGTGCTAAAATCCCTTTGGTTTTCACTGCTCCATCCTTTCCCACCTTTCTTATCCGTTGGTGTTAGAATAGCATTGAAGTCTCCGCCTAGTGCTACCACTTCATTGTCCAGATTTGCCATAAGAGCTGTGAGTGTTTCCCATACTTGTTTCTTCAATACCCTATTGTTTGGGCCATAGATATTGATAAAGGAAATGTTGCAGTGGAGATGTTTTATATGAACTCGCAACCATTGCCAATATGAACTCGCAACCATTGCCAATGCTGATCCTGTTGTAGTATTGTAACATCAATAGGACCTTCCTTCCAGAGAATTCCCAATCCTCCAGAAGCGCCTTGCGCCCCTACTAGAGCACATTTCCATTTTCCAAACTTTCTTTTGAAGAGCTCACAATCCTCCACTTTTATTTTGGTTTCTTGTAATAAAACTAAATCAAGTTTCGTTTGATCAAGGCATCGCTTTATCAAACGAATCTTGTCAGGGGCATTGCAGCCCCTGACATTCCATGATAGGGTTTTCATGGCTCCCGGGAAATGGCTACAGTGCCATTTCCCGATCTCAATTTGGATTGATTAGCAGCATCCCCTGCATTTTTCAGCTTTTCTCTGGTAGATTTAGCACCTCTCTTCCCTTTAGGGCCAGTATTTGGTTTTTTCCGGGTAGAGGCCGTTTGTAATGGATCTCGTCTAGAATTCCGGTGGATTCAAAGAGGCCTAAGTTGTTTATATCATTCTCCCCTAAGCCTTCTTCAGATTCGGACTCCCATTTTCAAAGGTTTCCTCATTCGCTTTTTCCTCTTCCATAGAAAGACTTAGATTTCTTATTGGTGAAATCTCCATGTCCGTGGCTATTCTCTGCTTTATCCCTGTGTTTATGCTCTGCTCTGGGGCCTCCTGGGCCAGCCCATCCTTCCTTCCTGCTGCCGGGGTTTGAAGGTGAACCAATGTTTCCCCCATCCGTGTGTTTTGATTCTCATAGGTATCCTGAATGAACAAAAAACTATCAACATTCTTACCTATGGCATTCTCTTCCAGTCTGTCGAGATTTCCTTTCTGAAGGCAGGATGACAAGACTTTCGCGGAGGGTGGTCTCTGTTCCTTTTCTACATCCTCCTTTAAAAGTGAGATAGGTGTGCATTTGACTACTTGAGTCGATAGGCATCCTGAGGTTGTGTTTGCGATACCTTTTTCCTCTGTGCATGTTTCCCCTAGCACCTTTCTGACTTCCTTTCTCCATAAAGGTGATTCATTTGCACCTCGCTCAATGAATTGATCAGCTATCTCTTGCTTTGTGATTTCTTGATTAAGAGCTCTTCTTTCTAGTACATCCATGAGCAGATCATCTACAGTGCCTTTGTCTTTCCTTAGGGATTCAGGCTCCTGCTGCATCTGCCTGTTGGCTTTATTCTCCTCGTTCCATAAGGTAATGTTTTGTTCCCACACACCATTTTCCGTGTTGAGGGTGATTTTGTCCGGAATTGGTGAATGTTCCTGTATATTAATCAGAATCCGAGGGTGAATTGAGGCATCCTTTTCATTGATTACTTCCTCCATTCTGATATAGGTTCCCAAACCATTTCCTATTCTTCTGAGTGTGTCCTCTCCCCAATACTCCACTGGGAGGTTGTGCAAACTCACCCAAGCTGGGTATTCATTCAGTTTTTCACTTTGTGGGTTGAAGTTTGCTTCCCACTCTTTTAGATAAATGCACTTCCCTTCGATCATGTAAGGACCGTTGTTCAGGATCCAATCCTTGTCCTCTTTCGTAGCACATATGCCCAAATAGAAGCCATTGGAGAGGGTTTTGAGCCGGCAGTCTTTTCCCCATATCATTCTGCTCAATGCTCTAATTTTTGTTACAGACGGCCATTGACCCAACCATTTAAAGAAAAAGGCTTTCTCTTTTAAAGACACACTAGCTTCTTTCCATTGTGCGTCTGAGATTTTTAGGGTTGAGACTATCTCATACATGATATTATCTATAGTTGGTGTGCTTTGATATCTAACTCTCCTTTCTTCGCCCTTGGTCAGTGGGTCTCGCGGTTTGAAGAACTTATGTGCAATTTGTCGAAAGTCGAAGTTCTTCCCAATTTGGTGGTAAGCTGGCTTTTCCATGCCCCCGTGCCCCTTGTTCTCCCATCGTCTACCATTCCAAGCCTGTTTTGGCCGCCATTGGAGGTTAGGGTTTCCCTTCCATGGATTTAGGGTTTGAGCAGTCGGCTGGAACCGTGCCTGTAAGCACCTGTTGTGCGGCCAGATTTTGCCATATTGGTTTTGATAGGCTAGGCCATCATGTCTCTTGAAAACACTTCGGCCATATTGGCTATGGGACTCTGTTCTCCAAGTTGTAGGTGACCGTTGACGCCATCGTTCCTCCCGTTCCCCGTGCTCCATCTTTTTTTAAAAATTAATGAACCTTGGCTGTAAGCTCTACAGGCAAGAATTATAACAGGTAATTTTTATTAATATTCGAAAAAATATTACATTCACCATCATTCAATTTCTGAGATTATCCATCTTGCCAAACTTCCATTATCTATCACAGTCATATATTCAGCTATTATAAACAGTCCATAATTTCTATATTTGGACTTTACATTAAGACAGTCTACATCAACTATGGACAGAGGGCATGAGTCTTGTTTAGCACACCAGATCAGCTCCGAATGCACATCCTTTCTCCTGCTGATTTATCCAGTAGAGTCTACTTTCATCAGGGACATCATCATCTACGCTGAATCTTCTATTTCACTCCCGTGAATCTTCCCCAAAACTTTCATTGCTTCCATGCCCCACATTCAAAATTTCCTTTGTGAATCTGGCTTCTAGGGCAACAAAATTTCAAAATTTCAAAATTTACGACTTACACCATGCAGCTGCTTGTTCATTCATTCCCTTCCTGCCTGCCGCGCCTCTATCCCCTATCCTTCCTTGGCACATTTACATAGAAAACCCTGTTCTTCTCCTCTGCTTTAACCTGGGCTTTCTCAACTTCAGCCTTCAGATGCCTCCATTTGTTGCGTATGTCCGCCTTATATGCTTGCTTATTCACCTTACCCCACCATCTTAAGAAAGGGATCCGTCCAAAGACCCTTCCCTCATTTTCATCTTCGAAGCATTCCTGATAGTCAAAACCTATTTCTGGCGCTGCCCATTCGAGAATTGAGTCCAAGCCCAATAGCAGTTCATTATCAAACATGTTTATCACTTGCTTCACCTCCATTTTTGGTTCACCAAGTTGCAACGCCCATGTAATCACCATGGAGATTACATCTACATTGCACGCCTTTCCACTTTCCTTTCTTGAAATTGGCTGCCCAAAACTTCAATGGCAGCAAGAGCTATGTTTTCCTCCTTAAGATTTAACAATCCCATCATCCGCTCCTTGCTTACGGGCCTTTTCAACGACTTCTACTGCTTTTTAGTATCCACAGAGAAAGAGGCCTCCATTGCAGACTCTATCAAACCTTGCCCTTCTTTGTAATTCTGATAAGAATTTCGTGCCTTTTGCGTTTCACGGAAGGTTAAGATGATGAAATATTTACTACCAAGGACGAATGCACTTCTACTCGAAGTTAACTCCTATCAAATCGACACCCGTCAAGCATGCCGCCATAATCATGATAGTGCTTTGCACTGCCACTTTCTATCTCATCTAACTAATAACTAATAATTACCCCATTTAATCTTCCAGAGTAATTATGATGTGTGTGTTTTACTTTCACAATCTCCCATTCTGACATCACCTTTTCATTCAATATGTCATTGAATTTAAAAGGCGCCGCCAACGGCTACCTTTTGAATATACAAGAATTTTAATAAGCCTTCAGCCACATCAATATAATCTTAAATACTTTACCCCTCAATTTTGAACTCTTCAAAATGTATTTCATTTACATTTTTTAAAGTAGAAGCCCATTTAGAAATTATATCTGCATCATGATTCCCCTCACGCCTAATATGACTGATTCTGAAAACTTGAAATGACTGAAGTAATATGTTAATTTCTGCAACAATGTTCACAAGGTGCCATGCATTAACTTCTCCATTCTTAATAGCATTCACTATTACCTGTGAATCCCCTTCAATATGGATTCTTTAACCTTGAGTTTGAGCCCCAATTGGATGGCTATTAGTGCCGCCCTAACCTTAGCTACATTGTTAGTTCCGTCATGTAATCTCTGAGCAACAATTGCAACCAAATCTCCTTGCCAATCTCTAGCAATTACTCCTGCCCTAGGCAGGGGTGGATTGCCTTTAGAGGCTCCATCAAAATTTACTTTTATCCATTCATCTTCCTGTTTTTCCCACTCTACGTTCCTCTCCTTATTAACTTTTTTCTACTTACATCCCAACATGAATCCTCCTATCATTTGCTGAGTAAACCATGGCACCCCTCTTATTCAATAGTGCTGCTTTTATGACTTCGTCAATCGAGGCATTGATTTTGCATTTTACTCTATCAAGTGTTTCCTCCTTCCCTTGAAAAATTCTCCTATTCCGTTCCTTCCAGATTTCCCATATGATAATGGAGGGGCAAATGTTCTAGAGAGGAGACATGGCCATAACTTTAACTGGTGTGGGCCAGCACTCAAAAACCATTTTTATATTATTTGGCATCGGACCTACCCAGTGCAATTTTGATTTAATCATGAACCAACATTCATTTGCAAATGGGCATTGAATCAGCAAATGATGCACATCCTCTGAGGCTGAGTTGCATAGCACACATTTAGTTGGCCCACAGTAGCCAAATCATTTCCTTCTTTCTGCTGTTAGAATCCTTCCATGCACTGCCAGCCAAGCAAAGGTGCCCGCTTTAGGTAGGCAATTTTGGTCCCAGCAAAGCTTTACCAACCATCCCTTATAAGCGTCATTGTTTTCTAGAGTTTTATATCCCACCTTTACTGAATAGGTGCCATTGGTTGCTGCACACCAAATTATTTTATCAGCCTTTGCTGTCTTCAACACATTCTGTGATTGGAATAAAGTCTCCATGATCCCCCTTTGATGATCACTCAGCCCAGAGTTGTCTAAACTTCTCCAAGACCATTGGGGACCAAAAGAAGTGTCATTGACTGCAAGGTAATCTGAGACCTTATCACCCCCTTTATTTGTTAGGGTTCTGCTCACCTTATCAAAATTTTCATCATTCTTTAATGCTTCATGTCCATTCCAAGAATCCCTCGAGAAAAGGTCTTTGTTGCCATCTCCAATTTGCCATGAGATGTGATCAGTGATAACACACCTGCATTCCAAAATAAAATTCCAAACTTCTGAACCCTTGGGGGGGTTTCTAATAGTTAGTATTCTCTCAATTACAGAAGAATCCAAATATTTAGCCCTTACTATTTTAACCCAGTCTTTGGGGATTGGAATAAATACTCCACACTAATTTAGCTCCTAAAGCCTGATTCATTCTCTTCCAATTCTTAAGACCAGCCCCACCTTTGGATTTATTGTTACATATTTTGCCCCATGATAGTAGAGGCCATTTGTCCTCTTCCCCATTACCACTCCAAAAAATTTCCTCCTCCGCCTTTGAATGAAGCTTAGGACTTTATTAGCTATCCTAAGTCAGCTCATTGAAAAGATGGGGATAGATGAGATCACTGTTTGTAGGAGAAGTATCCTGTCTGCAGAGGTTAACCATTTACTTTTCCATCCATCCATCCTCTTTATGCAACTATCCATTAGGTCTTTCCAAAGATGGGATTTGCACACTCCTTCAAACAATGGCACCCCCAAATATTTTCCCGGCAGTTTTCCCATTCTGATTTCCAAAATATTGCATAACTGTCGTTGTTGCTCTAAGCTTGTGTTGAAGAAATAGATTTCAGATTTTCTCCAATTCACACATTGTCCCGAAGCTTCACTATATCTGTCCAAAGTTGCTTTTATGATTCTAGCTTCCCTAGCTGTAGCATCTCCCATTAAATAATTGTCATCGACAAATTGTAAATGTGTTGTGGGTTCCACCCCTTCTGCAATGGTTATTCCTTTCCATACACCTTGTTTTTTGCTGGCTATCAGTCTCCCCAAGACTTTAGCCATGATTATAAAGAGAAAGGGTGAGATAGGGTCTCCCTGTCTCAGACCTCTTGAAGTTTCAAAAAAACCTTGTGGGCTGCCGTTGACCAGAACAAAGATTCTAGGAGTGTTAATGCAGCTTGCTATCCATTTCAGCCAGTCCTCTCCAAAGCCAAACTTTCAAAGAACATCAGTCAGAAAATTCTTGTTGACATGATCATAAGCTTTTTTGATATCCAATTTAATGATCATTTTTGCTACCTTTGCTTGTCTAACTGTGTTAATGACTTCATGTGCAATAATGATCCCTTCAAAAATGGATCTAGTGGGGGCAAATCCACTTTGTTTCGGGGAAATGATATTTTCAAGTAGAGGCTTGAGTCTATTAGCTATCACTTTAGCAATTACCTTATATGTGGTGTTACACAGGGCTATAGGTTTAAAGTCATAAAAAATCTGACCTTCCCCCTTCTTAGGGATCAAGGTAATGAAGGTGTTATTAAAATCCTTCAAAATGAAACCACCTATCCGAGACTCACCACCTCCCAAAGATCCTCTCCCAGAATGTCCCATGTTTTTTGAAAGAAGATGACAGGATAACCATCCGGCCTAGGAGCTTTATCGCTCCCTAGCCCACACAAGGCTTTCTTTACCTCCTCTTTTGAGATTGGAGCCATTAAGAGATTGTTTTGAGCCTTTGTTATTTTATCGAGGATCATATTTAACAAATCCTTTGTTCCCTGTAGCCCCCCTGATTTCTCAACAAAGATGTTTTGAAAATAGTTAACAACTTCCTGATTTATCTGCAGTGTGTCAGTAATCAATTCTCCTTGTGCATTCTGAAAAGAGAAAATCCTATTCCGTGCCCTTTTGACTTTCACAGACTTGTGAAATTTTTTTGTGTTTCTGTCCCCTTCTTTAAGTCACGTTTCTCTTGACTTTTGTTTCTAGAATGTCTCCTCTCTTGCCAGTATCTCTTTATAACCTCTGTGAAGCTCCTGCTCTTCCTCAAATACACTCTCATCCATTCCATCGGCAATAATCTTATCATTTAACACAGCTAGATTATGTTCCATGTTCAGCTTTTCAACAAAGATATTTTTAAAAGAATCTCTATTCCATATTTTTAGCTAATCTTTAAGGAATTGTAATCTTTTGAAGAAGACGAAAGATTTGTTACCTTCCGATTTAGGGGCATTTGTCTACCATTCAGCAACTCTTCCCAAGAACTCTGCATCCCTCAGCCACATTGATTCAAATTTGAATGGTGATCTTTTAGGAGTGATGTCCTTTTGAATATTGCAGCATATAGGAAAGTGGTCTGACCCCGTGATTGGGAGAATATCCGCACTACATAACCAGTAGCATTGATCCCACTGTCCAGCTTGCAAAATCTATCCAATTTCTCAGCAATATTGAGGAAGCCCTTTCTTCTATTGGTCCAAGTGAAATCCCTCAACCTAAAATCAATATCAATTTGACCATTGTTCATAACAAAATCAGAAAAGTCTCTTTGACTGCTGCCTAACCACCCTTTGCCTCCTTTTTTCTCTGTTGGGCTCAGAATAGCATTAAAGTCTCCTCCTAGCAGGAAGAGTTCATCTTTCCTTACCTCCATAAATCCAAAAATGACTTTCCATAACTTTTTTTTCCATAAAGTTATTTGGTCCATATATATTGAACACAAAAAACTTGGATAGAAGTTGTTTGGAAGTAACTTCCATCCGCTGCCAGTTAACTGATTGGCATAAGAGATCTACTTTGACAACACTTTTATCCCATAGAACACAGAGCCCTCCAGAGGCACCTCTTGAATTAGAATAAAAGCTATCCCATCTACTAAAATGTCTCCTAAAAAAATCTTTGTCATTTGCTTTTAACTTAGTTTCTTGCATTAGCACTATGTCCGCCCTCGCCTGATTTAGACCCCTCTTGATCAGGCGAATCTTGTCAGGGGCATTGAAGCCCCTGACATTCCATGAAAGGATCCTCATTGCTTCCGGGAAAAGGCATAGCCTTTCCCCGATCTCAACAATTTTGTTTGGTCTGCTGCGCAACCAACCATTTCAAGTTTTTCTCTGTTAGACCGTGCTCCTCTTTTCCTTCTCTCTCCTAGTTTGGGTTTGTGTAACATAGAGTCTGATTGATCTAAGCCTCTTGGGTCCAAGGTGTTTGGGGTTGCATACACACCCAATTCATCTTCCTCACCATCCTCACTTTGTGAGCTATAAATAGTGTCAGATTCAATCAAGTCCCCTCCACTATCTCTTGCATCATCAAATGAACCTGCCAGGTTTTTGATTGGAGAAATCCTTTCATCATTAGCCTCCATTTTGTTTGCTCCACCATTCCAGCTCTCCTTCTGCATGATTTTGAGGTCTTTACTTTCAGGGTGTTCCTCTTCTTGAGGGTTGGCTCCCCTGTTTTCAACCATATGTAGCATGACTTCCATTCTCGGGATTATAGAAGGGTAGGTGTCTGGAAGAAAGTCTCCACCACCTGAGTTGTGAGGTGGGCTTACCTCCTTTACTATGCAATGCTGTATACCAACTTCATCTACTCCTTGGGTGTTCTCAGGTTCTTCAAAGAGATTTGTATTCTGGGGTTCCCCACAACCTAGTCCATTGTTTCTGCTCTGAGAGAGGAGGAAGGGAGTTTCACACACCACTTGGGTTGAGATCTCTTCTTGGGGTTCATCCAACCATAGTAGGGATTCCATCATGAAACATCTATCAATCGCCTCCTTCTGCCTTCTGTCTTCAGGTTTGTGACCTATGGCCTCTGCTAAATCTGATTTCTTGAGGGTTTCAAGGTCATTTGTTGATCTGAGAAGTGAATCCTTACCTTCTGTCATATGTAATATGATGTCAACTAGTCTTGACTCCTCTGTTCCTTCCCCCTTTCCGATTTTATCCTCATGAGCAATTGTTAACATCCCATCACACTTCATATCCTCTGCTATCAGGGGCTGCCACCGGTCACCATTTTTAGTGTGGATGATGATGTGAGTTGGCATCTCATAACATGTTTGTCGCTAGACAAGAATTCTGGGGGTAATTGCATAGTTTGTTGCATTTAGGACTTCATCATATTTAACATATTTTCCTAGAGACTCCCCTAGAATTTGCATTGTTTCTGCTCCCCAACATTCCTGTGACAAATTTTCTAATCTGAACCAGATTGGGATTTCTTTCACAGTCTCCTTCTCCGGGTTAAAGTTTATTGTCCAATCCTTAATGTAGAATCCCTTTCCATCCATCATATAGGGACCATTTCCTAACATCCGTTCTTTATCCTCTCTCGTGGAGCATATGATGAGATAAAATTCATTATGCAAAGTTTTCATTGAGATGAAAGAACCTCGCCATTGCTGTTCACACCATTGTTTTATTTTACTGTAGGATGGCCACGGACCTAACCACTTTAATACTAATGCTTTTTTTTTTCAAATAAGCCCTATTCTCTAACCACTGAGGATTATTGAGCACCACTGTTGTATAAGACTTAGCTACAGAAACATTTTTACTCACCTTTGGATGCACATCTTGTGATTGTAGCGATGCTGTTTTTGGCTCCATATTTTCATTGGGTTTCTTCCTCCAAAACTTTCCAGCGATGCGCTGAAATTTAAACCCTTTCTCGATGGGCAGAAATCCGCTGTAGCCCACCTCAGACCTTTTCTTATTCTCCCATCTCCTTCCATTCCTTCTTTCCACTGGCCATCCTTTGCTTCTTGGATTAATGTCGTTTCTCTCTCGAAGGGATTTACTAGAAGATTCCTGCCCTCTTCTGTTGAACGACCATCTTCGCTGTGAAGAAAACCCAACCCGATAGTGCCCCTTTTGGTAGAGCGCTCCATTTCCCGCTCTTGTCTGCCAATCCGACCGTTGCAGACGCTCCATTTCCCCTTCAGGTCCTAAGTTAATTTTTTTATATTGAAGTTAAGCTTATTATTAAGTATGGCAAGTGCATTTAATATTATTTAATATGGCTGACTCGACACCTAAGCAAAAGTGGAGGTTTATGGTGATTTAATGATTTATTAATTAAGTTTACTTAATTAATAATAAATTGGAGGCTTATTTCATATTATGGTTAAGTATTTTTAATGACCTTTTTATAAGTGTTTCTTGGCGACATATTTAAAAAGAGATCTTTATCAAATGTTAGAATTCAAATATTTAAACTTGTAACTTATGCCTTGAGTGTTATACGAAATGCAACGCTGAAGCTAGAGGTCGATGAGTATGGGTGAAGCCTGATCGTTTTGGGGAAAAGAGAATTATATAGGCAAGAGGCTGAAATCGCATGGATTATTCTGCATGCATACTTCTTGATGAAATTATGATATGGTGAATTGATAACAGGGGTTTCGAATTTAAGAGCTAGAGAATTGGGAATTCTCTGTGCCTAACGCACTTTGACTTGGTATTCCTTCAACCCGCGAATTGTGCTTGTCATCTACCTTCAATCAGAGGTTTTAATGTGCTTTAACAGTTCCAAAGGAAAAGAGAGATTCAATGTATAGTTTTTGGAGATTGTTGTAAGCCTGTGAATTGAATTTTAAACTGATCTCAAGCTCTAATAGAACTGCGTCTGGGCATATATGGTTGCCGTGATTCCATAATGAGATGACATTATCAGTTATAGGCAACAACTTGGAGTTGGAAGCTCACGATACTGGGAAAAGGTGCGATTTGGTCTTAGAGTGTAAACATTGCAATTCATCTGCTCCTTGTCAAAGAAAAGAGGATTCTTAGGCATCTACGAATTACTGTGGGCTTATCAACGATGTCATCTTTTTGATCCAGGTTCCTTAGAATTATAATTAAGAGTGTTGCTTTCTTATTAGTTTGTAAAAATCTGCATATAGAAAATTGCGAATAAAGATATTTGTGCACAGTTTCGAAGATTTCAATTTAATTTTCATGCATTGTGATTGCTTAAATTTGAATATACAAAAAACATATATTAAAAAAAAACACAAAAAACATTGCAAAACACACTTTCAAAAAAAATATTGAGAATCCAGAGCTAGAAATGAAGCTATAACCCATTGGGGTTATTACATTAACGACCATTTCTTTTAGAAACACCCTCTTTGTATTTCCTTATTTAAGGAGCCTTCGTGTCTTTTGTAATTACTTCATTCACTCATTGAATATCAATCAATTATCATTTCATAGATATCCAAATAATTATATCTGTTCACGTAATTAAATATTCCTAATTACACTTTACTTAAACTTGCTTAGGATAATGCATTCACAGTAGTTTGCATATGAGACACCTAGGAGTTTGCATCTATTTTAGCACATGGTGTAGGAGAAATTCCACTTTAGGTGGTGATAGTTGTTATCTCATTCCACTTTATGTGTGAGATCCACCTTTAGTGCTCTTATCACATTATCATCCTCACATTGTCGGACATACTTCATTGTACAATGGAGGATGATCTACCTTGGACATGCGATTCCACCTAGTGTAGTTGATAGCTTATCTCTTGCATATCTCCTAGTTATCATGCCTTGCCTATATATTCAGGCGCATCTACATTGTATTCAATTGGATGTTATGTATTGTCGATCATTATTGAATCCAATCAATCAATTGATCATTCATTTTGTCTCTCCTTTGTGCTATTCATTGGGCTTCTAGATCTTGGCATATTTTTTCATTGCCTTGGGCAAATTCTTACATGGTATTAGAGCTTGATGCAAAACTCTTACATGGTATTAGAGCCATAGGAGCGTTCATTGCATAGCTTTTGGAGCTTTTTTGCTTCATGTGTTGGAAGGCTTGATTCAGATCCGAGGTACCAACAACTTGTGGGAGCATCTAGAGCAAGATCTGACCTCACCATTGTGTCCAGGTGGCCGTTTTTCAACGAATTTTGGTTATAAACTCATCAATTTTGGGCAAAAGTCAATTAAGGATCATACCATTTGCCTATCTCTCTTGTGCTATTCTTTGAGCTTCTAGATCTTGGCATATTCTTTCATTGCATTAGGCAAATTCTTACATGTTATCATAGCTTGATGCAAAATTCTTACAATATCAACTCTCGATATGGTTGCCGTGGTTTCTCATGTTCGTCTTTAACTTAATCGATGAGCATAAAGTTTGCAGTGCTTGTTAAAACTACATCTCGATACTTGTCATAGTCGTGTGTTTTGAAATCCCACGAACCACAATCATCCATGACAAGAGAAGGTAATATTATTGGTGTTTGATATCACATAAAACTTAGTTTTATGCCTGATCCAGTGACATTTGTAACACTTGAAAGAGATCCCTTCATAGTCTAACTTCTGAAGAAAGGATCTCTGAGCTATATATAAGCTGATTTGTTTTGGAAGTGGGAGATCTGGATCATTACTCACATTTGTTCTTGCAAAAAATAGAATAGGACTTGTCTAACAATCTTTCATTGATTTTAATCACCTTTCCTAATGCATTTCTGATTCTTTATAGAAAAGATTTACTCAAGAACTCAAGAGGAAGATCATAAAAATGAACCCTTATTTTAGATAAAATACATTATAGTGCTAAACTTCAATCTCCTAGCTCTGAAAGACCCAAATAGGGTTTTTCAGTGCTTCCCTCTTGAGTATTTTTGATACGAAAAAGACTATTGAAAAACCCTTTCAGCACATTGAAAATTATGTTAACACCTTCCCTTCCAGTCGCACCCAGACCTAGACTTCATCTAGTGATAGCCATTTGTCATGACAAAAATGTATGATCATCAGTGAGAGGAAAGGATCTGCATCGCAAAACCACCTTTACTTCTTTCATCTCCAAGTCTGGTATATGACCATCCACTAGGGTCATTCTTAGAAGGGACAAAGGGTGAAAATCTACCCGAGTAGATCTCTCAAAGTGCAGAGGCCAGCATCGACAATGCAGATAGAGGTTTTTCTTTTCTCAAAAGTGGTGAAACCATCCAATTGCGGGCTAGAATCCATTGCCTTGCCCTTCCTGTATCTATCATATTTCTTTAGGCAAAAGTTGTTGGCTCTAGCATGACGCAATTATTTGGGAGGTTCCTTTAGAACCCTAATCGTTTGTAGTTGAACAATTGCTGGAATGAGCCAGATCTTCTTTTACCTTCAGCCTTATCTCTAGAAATGTGGAGGATTTGATCTTGCTGCCATTTATCAATGAAAGATTCGTTACAGGCTCTCAACCTATATGTTTTTTAATAAGGGCTAATAATGTACTATTAAAAAAGGGACATGCCCATGTTTACAACAAGAGATATGTACCATAACTACCAGCATGCATGCATTCCCAGTAGAAGTCACTTGAAGCAGCCCAAACTAGGAGCATGCATGCTTTTTGTATTGGATATAAAACTTACTTTGCCTCTTTTAGGTTGCATGCAAGTTTTTATTTATCTTTTGTATTGCATGTCATTTATAAAGCTGCTTTGGAACATTTCCTAGCTGTATTACTCTTCACAATGCATGCCATTTACAATGTTGGCTTCACATCTTCAATACATTCACTTTCAAATGAGAATTAAATCCTTCAAAATGTTGACGTGAACCTTTAATACATTTTAATAGATGTAGCTTGAAATAGTCAATTTTCTATTTTATATGTTGGCTGATTTGTGAGTGAACAGCAATATTGTTTTTGTGTTTGTTGATTTTATTATTTTTTGGTATTTTAAACTGGTCCAAAGTAAATGCCAATTCAATAAACTAAACCCTAGGCAGATCTATAAAATCCCTTTCTACTTTTATGAATTTTAATGTCTCAAGTTATAGGCATTTTAAGATGTTTAGGGACCAACAATACATAAATATTTGACACCCTAGAATTTCTCAAAAAAATAGAGAAATGATATTCAAATCAGCAAATAAATAAACAATTACCAACCTTGAATGGTATGGAAGCCCCAAAGAATGTCTGAGGCTGCAATCTTACCCAAGGAATATTAAATAGCATTGGGCCTTTAATTTTAATCCTTCCTAGTATGCTCTTCACAACCCCTTCAAAGTTATAGACATAAGCTAAAAGGTAGGGAACGTACTTCACAAATTGCTGCAACCCATAAATAATATGCAGCGATCCTTTTCTGCCGATTAAAGGAGCACTTAAAGTGAGCTTAATAATTTTAAATCCACCAAGATAATTGATATAAAATATGCACTTTAATATCAACAATTAATTATTAAATAACAAAGTTGCATGGAAACAGATATGGATACAAATACGGATACGGATACGGCCATTTTTTAAGACCCCCAATATGGATACGGCTGGATACGACATTAATAAAACACACACACATATTTAACACAATTTTCTAAGTTATTAGAGGAGATTTTCATACTTCAAAAGCAATATAGACACATAAATAATTGTAAGTTAATTTAACAATTTACAATATGCAAAAATGGTAGAGTTGCATTAGAAGATAACCCCAAAAAATGGGTTGCTGAAATAGAATAACATTTCATGTCTTTTTCATTCGGTGCAGGTTTTGTTTATACCAATTTTTTAAAAAAAAATTGCACAATGAAGTTTTTGTAAATTAAATTTGGGAAGATTTACGTCAAATCTTAAAATAAATCAAATCACACAGTATTAAGAACAGTTGGAAAATCAAGTTTTTTAAGGCACACAAGTACAATATTCGATGTGTATCCGGGCCGTTTTGGATATGTTTCCAAATTGGATACGGGGATACGCATGCCCAAGGAGGGACAGAGGAGTTTCCGGCAACTCTGTTAAATTATAATATGCTCTTGTCAATAATTTGTGCTGAAAATAATATTTAAATCTTGCACAGAATATATTAATAATAGATATTATAGGTATAACAATTGAAATCCAACAATATTTGAATAAGCAGGAAATTCAAACTCTTAGTAATGTTGCTAAAGTAGATATTTGCTTGCAAATTCAATTGATCTCTAGCTGAAGAACAATCACGATCTTTTTGTAGAATCACTTGATTTTGACATGTGGGTTTTCATCCTTAATACGAAAGAGTCATCTAGACATTATCAACCGAGGTTTTCATTCTTTAATGCAGTTTGAAGTTTGAATTTGAAAATAATGAAATTGATAATGAACAATGGATGATGAATGAGCCTTGACTTCTCTTTTATAGTTGCTTTGCACCGGGTCCTATTTTATTTTAATTTTTAATTAATTTATTTTTTCCCCTTGAAGCATTATAAATACTTTTAAGTTATATCTAAGGGCTCTTTCTAAAATTATATATTAAATAAAGTTTTAAAAGAACTTAAAAATAATATTTAAGTAGCCTTTTTCAGATAATTGGGCCTACTTCAAATAATTTTATTTTGAAAAGGGGACATGGCATTGCTTCTTGAAGTGGGATGAATGATGTGGTCATCCAAGTGGCAATGCTGGACCGAATTATGATAATATCCGGAAATCTTCTTTTTCCATTATTTTCTACATTTTCTTATTTTGTAAATTAAATCAAATTTGTGGCATAATGTTGTATCATGTTGACTTTTGATTTGTTAAGAGTATAAAATTCAAAAGTCCACGCAGCTTTGATTTTATAAGTGTTACTTTGGAGAATCAATATATCGTTACCTTATCTTAATTTCAATAAACATGCAGTGTTGGGGTATAGGTGTTAGTTTGAAGAAGCAATGAGCTGTCTCATTAACCAAATTGATTTTTTGGGCTTAGTGACTAGTCTTATTTCCAATAAGATCACATGTTCAATAACTGGATTTGAGCATATGTATGTTCCATGCTTGTTCCATTTTTGGCAAGTCAACTAAGATGGAATGGTACATGTAGACATCCTTCTCTTTTTGTTGAGACTGATTAATATTGATAGCATAACAATTTTAAATAGGTATATTATGACAGCTGCCATTACCAGTCAATTCCTATTTAAAAATGGAATTGGTTCGATGGCTTTCAATATTTGATTCTTTCTGATTCTATTTCAATTTTTGACCAAGCGATCAAAATTTCAAGTTAAGCTCATGTGCAGAGAGTTGTCTTTGTTTGCTACGATTTCCTTTGTCTTAAGGTTTCTCAATTCAATTTTAAGCACCTTGTATGGGTATTAGTCTCATACATGTCATACCCTCTTGAATGTTTGATCTGCAAGGATGAATTGTACTTAGACGGAAGATTCTGCATATTGTTTATTTCACGCACTTAAGTAACTTAAGTGCATTAATATTTGAACAGGCAAATTATGCTGAGAACGATGCTTCAGACTAAGAAATATTTTGATCATCACATTTTTTATTCTCTTAATAGGGCTTTGGATTGAAGGATTAGAATGTAAATCTGCTATCAGATCAATGCATTCATTGACTTCTGATGTTGGAAGGACACATGGTATCTGGGATTGGATGAACATCTTAAACTGCAGGTAAATTGATTACTGTGTTTGTTAACTATGATTCTTTTTCCTTCAGTTTTATAGCCAGTTGTTTTACTGCAAAAGAATTTTGGATAAAATGTGGATAAAAAGATTTTGCAACCAACATTTCAGGTCATACTTCATGATACATCATCATGCTAAGTAATGTAAAGGAACGTAGATTAGAGCTACTTGGATGGATAACTCTTTACAAATACACGAGGTTAGACTTAACCTAAAAATACATGCGATCAAGTAAGACTTAACTCAAAAGAAAAAATAAATTTAAAATTAATTAATTAAATATTCTTGAATCCAAGCCCAACACAATTTTACTTGTAGATTGACTATCTCTACCCTACCAAGAGTAAAGAGTATCATCAAATTATAATATGTCGATAGTAAACATTGATGAAATAACAAGCACGGAGTAGATCAATAGTATTAAGGAAGTATGCGAAAGAGATATCAATATCATATCAAGGGAGAAGATCATCATCATGAAAGAAGGATTAGATCAGCAAGTTGTCGATCAACAAATAATGACCAATCGTATATGAAGACCGACAAGGAAGATCTAAGTGGTTGATAATTACTATGCACTAGTTGGATCGTTCATGTCAAGCAAGAAGAGGAATATATTACCTTTGCATACAAAGGATCAATTAAGGATTGATCAGAGGCTACAGCAACCTACCAATCGATCATCCAATAGATATCGATTAAGTAATCCATCAGCAAAGTCGAAGGGTATTATCATTACAGAAGACCAGTCAGCATGATCAAATAGTCTTGGTATCAATAGTCAGCAAAGCCATATCGATTATCTTTCATCGTTTGAAAGGCAGATCAATCACATACATCTGATAAAGAGAAACATTATAAGCATTTGATGCCTTTGGGTCGATCATCACTGCATATTACAGATCGATCGAACCAATACATTTTATCAATGCATAATTGATAAGGATGATTAGAGTATATAGACTAATGAATAAGGATCAGTCTAGAGATATCTAATAACCATCAAGTATGGTGCAATGTGCAAATCTGTGGTTAGTCATTACCAGCGAGCGACTTGAATGATAACAGCAATTAAGAGAGAACTATCAAAGAAGATCGACTAAGACAAAGATAACATATGCAATTGGATAATTAATGACGATTATTAGTTAAGGCTTACCAAATAGTCCTTAAACATGAAGAGGCATGATTTGCATATTAAATCGATCTGCTTATTTTATGAGGATATGCGATTTAATTATGGAGAGAAGAGACATGTCTCTAGATTGGAACCATTCCCATCGTGCAAGATATAAGATGGAGGTCGAATTCAGTCCCTCAAAATTATGGAATCTTTTATCTCTTTTATATGTATCCTATTTGGATCGCTCTAATTGAGCATTTGGCCTAGTGTCAAAACCGGTTGCATATAGAACAAGAACGATATCAGGAAGAGCACCACCATTGTTGCAAGCATATCAAGACAAATCAGGAACAACACTACAGCACTGTAAGTGGAAACGTACCTATTCGCATATTCATAACGACATATCAGAAATAGCAACATATTGCTAGAAGTGATATAATTATACATATTTGTACATTCATATAGACATATCAGGAGCAGCAGATCATCCATCGCTATAAGTGATAGGAATACATATTTTGTAGCATACTTCATATTGTCATAATAAAGACAGCTACCAATCAACATAGCATACTTTCCATTGTCATATCAGAGAAGGCTAATATTATTTAGCAGAAACATATATTGGATATCAACATCATCCTTGCATAATTGTTATCAATTCAATCAGAGACAGCAGAGGTAAATGTTATTGCACTAAGTGCAGATGTAGTGATCAAATCATATTGCATATGCCTAATTGCTGATTCAGAGATAGCAGTGATATTGATAGTAATTATATAATATAAGAACAATCATCTAAGAAGTTGTATCATAGAGAATTATTCTTACTTCAACTAATATTATTTTAAGTGTTATTTGAAACTTTTAGGAAAGAAGTCTTTGCAATTGATCTTTGCAAGTTAATTGTCCCAATTTTTAAGATTGAACAAAAGGGGACATTACAGGGTGATAAAGCTTGCCAAGAATTCAATCTTGCACAAGCATACCAAACATGTGGAACTTTATTGTGATTTCACCAGGCAATTATAGAAGATGAATCGGTTATATTGCAATATTGTCCTTTTAAGGATCATGCTATAACATTCTTGCCAAGCCATCAAGTCATGAAATATTTGTAAAATTTTGAGATAAGGTGTAGTCAGTAGTTTGACCATTAAGGGAGGCTAATAAAGTATTATTGCAATATTTAGTATATGATGGTTATTTTAGTCTTTAGGATAGATTTTAGGAATATTCTTTTTTCTTTTAGTTAAGTTCTTATCCTTTTCTTTATTAGTTGTTCTTACCCTTTATGGATAAAGCTTTGGTAATTTTAAAGGAGATATTTGCTCCTTAGTTTAATATCGAATATCTTGGTAATTATTCTGTGTTATATTTGTAATATTTTTTCCAGCTTAATTTTAGCTTGCGGCCTTTTTGGAGCGTCTTTTTGATCTCATGTTATTTATACAAGCTGTATCTTGAAGTCCCCTTGAATTATTTTGTTTATCTATGGACACTAAGAATTATTCTTTTTTTCTTTACCATCTTTGGTAATTAAAATTCAAGGTTGCTGCCAATCCTTTTAAGAGTTTTTTTTTTCGGTTGTAATGTTGTTTTTTGAAGGTTTTGTGTGTCTCAAGGCACTCCAAAATCCTGTCTCACTTTTTATGTAACCTCCTTTGGAAAACAGTTGATAATACGTTTAGTGCTGAAAATCATATATACAAGTTCTTATCTAAGGTCTCTTGTGACAATTTATGGACTTTGGGAAGCATGATATTTTGTATTTATCTCGTCACATTTGTAGAGTTATTTTAGTAAAGACCTGGTTGATGAGGTCTTTTATCGGAAAGTGTGCTTTATCTTAATTTCAACTCTTTTTTTTTGGTGACACTATTATTTTTACTTTGAATAGAGGCTTTGTTGAGAAGATTTTATGTAGAAGTATGTTCTATGTCAGATTTCTATGCAATTTTAATTTTGTAAATTTGCACTTATTATGTCATCCTATTAGTATTAGTTTGGATAGAAACGCTGTTGAGGAGGATGCACATTTATTGTGTGCATTGGTTCCTTGTTTACTTGTTGATTGTCTCTTGAGCAGTGTTTGTAACTTGCATTCAAGTTGTTTGAAAATACATATTCAATCTTCTGGTTTGTAAATGATTTAAGGGTACAAACAACTTTGGCCCCCATATAAGAGTTTGAAATTTCAATTACATTATTGCATGGACTGTTGCTCAAGTGGAGAAATACATTTTTCTGTGCTTGGAAAATCTATTCGTGAGGTTGAGTATCTAATTGAGTATCGGCAATGTACACCTAGCCCGACATTAACTTGGCTGCTATCCGTTGATGCTACTCTGTTTTTTTGCAGATGCTCTACAGTGTCAGATAAATTAAATGTTACATCCTCTGGAGTGGATCTTTTGACGTTTTTGGAATCAACACTAGATACACTTGAAGGTACTGTATTTGCTTAATGCCAATTTCTTGTGTTTTTTAGTGTTGGAATCTTGGTAAAAGTTTTCACTGAGTGGATGCACTGCAGCATGTGAAATCTTGTGTTTTGGTCTTGATTTTGGGTTTCAAGCTCCTAGAGAATTTTCTGTAAAAATCTCCGGGGGATTGCACGTGACATTATCTTTTGGTCAACTGTCTGGTCTATTGGGGTAATGGAGCATCACATATATGGTTTCTTAACTATAGTCCTATGACTATAGCATGATGGAATAATGCATGTTAATTACATTATCTTTAATACAAGTCTTTGGAATTAAATTATTACTTGAGTGTCAGAATCAACTGTGTTTGAAGAGATTTTCTCAAAGTGGAGTTGCTAGATACTTTTCTGCCCTTTTTTGGATACACATCCATATATTTGATGATAGATATTTGATACTCTTGGATACAACATGGCTACTGTATCTAGAGTCTAGACGTATCCATAAATATTAAACAAGCATACATTTGGGCCATATCTGATACATTTGGATGACACCACACCATTTTGAAAAATCCCCAACTGGATATTTGTGCAAATTTCTGGAGTTTTGGGTTTTGGTTGACTTTGACCAGGGATTTAGGAAGTTTTGTCTAATTTTTTTGTTTTCGGTTTTTTGGATGTTTTTCTGATTTTTTTGTATTTTTGAATAAAATGATTGCATACACACGAAATTTGAAAACCAATGCTGAAATAAATTGGATCTCAACTAAAATAATTACTAACTAACAATTGCTGACCTTTTTATTTCTTCAAAATAGTTTCTACATACCCGTACACCTACTGTACGGGTTAGATCTGAACATGAGCAGCCTAATTGTAATACTTGGATTTGCAATCTCTGATTCGTCTTGCTGTCTTCTACTGTTGATGCTGTCCAGGAGGATAATCATGCACTTATATGCCACTTAATGCCAATTTCTGCCCTCACGTCCAACTGATGATAAATCTCTGATCTTGCTGAAGATGTACGGCTGGTAATTCTGACTGCAAATTGATTGATTCACTGACTCAGAACTCAGATCTGCAACCTGGAGCTGTATGGTTGCCCCTAATGGCTAAGGAAATGATTAAACTACTGAACAACCCCGATCTGCTGCTGGTGAGATATTCTGTTCAAAACTAGGCTGTTGTAATTTGATTCACCACCAAATATGACGTCAGCCTCCTTTCCTGGAGATGTACGGCCCGAGAGAAAATGATTGTAGTGCATATAACTTGCCTCCAACTCCCTGATCTGCAATTATGTTCACTATGGTCTGCCTGCATAATTCTGATTCAGAATTTCTCCTCAAGAATTCAAAGACACTGTGATGTGAACTCTGAATGGTGATGCAAACTGATACTTGGAAGGCAGGGGTTTTGTCCAGTTCCCTCTATTTCCAAGTGTTTTCGTTCTTGGAAGCCTGAATACTGCTCAAACTCTGCCCAAAGCTCAAACTGCAATAGCTGATGAAAAATAATAACCTGGAATGAATCCAAAATGAAGCCCAAGTCTCTTTTTATTTCTTTCTTTCTCCCTCCAAGAAGTTCAAACTTCTTAAGGGTTTCCTTGATTTATTTTAAATGACTTTTTTTATTAAAATTTATTCTCCCTCCTATGGTTCGAACTTCATGTCATTATTCATCGTTATTAAAATTGGTCCCTCTATCTGAAAACAACTTATAACTTTATTCCATAGGAAGATTTGCCATGGGCCTTATTATAGTAATTCACATTATTATTATTTTGTTTAATCCAACTTAGGAAATAATTTAATATTGATCAATTTATTCATAAATTGATCATCTGGACTCATAACTGAAATCTGATTGATGCTACCCGTCCATGGATGATGCCTGAAAGTTGCAGGCCAACTGATCGTCTCCCCTAAAAAATAGGGATCCTCCTTAAAAATTAGGAACTGAAACCAACGTCTCTAGGATGATCTTGGAGGTCCTCTGATGCGTTTCAGTCAACTCCCAGTCAATCCCTAAAAAGTAGGAATCCCTCTTAAAATCTAGGAAACTGTCCCAAACTGCTTAAAATGGCTCACAAAGCCCATGCATAGCTCCACAAGCCTTTGAATGAGTCTCCTATCCATACTGGTGACCTACGGGAACTCGTGTATAGGCTGACCCTTTGCTATATACTGAATGGTCCAAGGGAGTGACATGACATATTTGATAATGTGTCTGGTTTAGGGTTTATACAAATAAAACAAATAAAAAATATACTCACATACTTCTATATTTAGATCACTAAAGACACATAATATAACAAAATAATTATTGCAAACAAAAATGTAGAAATAAAAAAATAAATATAAATAACTATTTCTAATGCTAAGTTCTATACCCTTCAATATGTAAATAATAAAAAATATATGTATAGTTCTATAATTGTCGTATCCAGCTGTATCTATATCAGGGATCTTGGAAACTTACCATATTTGAACCCTATATACTAACCACATCTGATCCTGCATTAGTTTCCATGCAAATCTGACTCAAAGGGTTTGTTTCTAGGACACAGACTAAGATGCATATTTAGTATTGATGATGAATTTTTTTTTGGATTTATATTATGTGAACAGTGAAACCATTCTCAAACATAACTTCTAGTGTTCATGCCGTGCTTGAGAAAAGAGCCATTATTATAACATTTTATTCCCCAAGTCGGAGAATCAAAATTGAACATGTGGGCATCAATAATACTATTATGTTTGAAGGGTTTTAGTTGAAATAATTCTTTCTTGGGCATATTATGTTATTTATTTTTGTTTTCTCTTATGGGCTATGTCATGTGAAAAGTTATATGCATATTTATTTCTGGCCACAGAACCTCCACTTTAGCATTGTTTAGATACTTCCGACGGTTATTGATAATACTTATGTGTTTGGAAGAGTTTTATTTGAAAGTAATTTTTCCTTGGACATTTATATCAAGATCTGTTGTTTGCCATTGCTCAAGGATTTATCACTTGACATTTGTCTTATGGGCCATGCCATGTGAAAAATATCTTTAAACCAAGGTTGTTAGGAGACTGGTATTGTTATTGGTATGGGATATTGGTAGAGTTAGCGGTATGACTATTTTTGAAAATAGTGGATAGGGTACTTGGAGACGCCATTTCTTTTTTTAATACAATTTATTAAATTTAATAATTTTCAGAAAATATCATGAAATAGAACTTTTATAACATATGAATCAATAAATTAAACTAAAAATTAACACAATTAAATTTCAATAAAATATTATAATAGTAAATAAACAAATTTTATAACGTTGCATTACTACTTAATAAAAGAATCAATGTGAATGAAACTTTTGCAACAATGGTTGCCTCTAAAAGAACTATTAAGGGAATTGCCTAAAGAGGCTCAACTTACCCCACCGGTGTCTTCTAGGGAAGGTCCAGATGCGCTCCAAGGTTTTAAAGGTACCATATCGAGTAATAAAACTTTTTTTGGTAATTATAAATCTGTTTAAGAGAATAGCTAGAATGCCCCCAATTTGGAATCCAAAAAAGTTCAACACTCGTTTTCTGGTGTATGTCACGAGAAACAAAGAAGAGTGATGCATATGCCTTGAATTTTAGTCTACATGCACAATGTGCTTGTGTGGCACCAACATGTAAGTTGTAACCTATTTTCACTGACAGGATCCATGTCTATTTGGGCAGCTTGGATTGGTGGCAGTATTTTCAATCAAGGAGTTGAATATGGCATATGAGGCACTAGATATTATGAGTTTGAGGTGTTGTCTGAGTTGAAGCCTTTTTTAGGGTTTTCTTTGTGATGTTTGATAAGTTTTTTTTGACTTTTCTGGTGGGAGTCCAACAAGAGACATTTTTTCCCTGATGGGAGATGGGAGGAGATGTCGGGGGATGTTTGATGGCATCCCTTGTGAATGGACGCATCTTTGGTATCAACAACGCATCCTAGTCCCTTAGACATCCCAAGGGTGTCGGAGATGCGTCTCTTGGTAACCATCCTTTAAACTCTATGTAAATTTTATTTTGTCCGTAAAATCGTCATATTTTTTTTTGATCAGTAAAAGGCCAAGGCCAATTTTTTTTATTAATATTAAAAATGAGTACAAAATCCTGGTTCAGGGAAGAATACCAGCAGAAAAGAACCAGGAAGAAAACCTCCAGTTGTAGCTCTTGAAAACCTAATTTCTAATTGATTTTACAATAAAGTATTAAAGGCTAATATTGCCCAAATAGAACATCCCGTCTTGTGCGGGGAATGAGAAGAGAATAAAGCCCCCTATACAAAGTTATGCCAGTTGTAATACATTTATACTGATATACAACTTTGCTTTACATTTACTTTGTGTTATGCCTTCAAGGATGCTATCTCTTTGTCTAGAGATCTCCACTTCATGTCTCCACAATTCTGATGTATACCTCAACACTCCTAAATCTCCTCTACTTCTGTCAATGCTAATAGACCCCTGTAGGACACACTTTCCAAACACTTTTGCTAGCAATGTTAGCTTATAAATCTATGCTCCACAGAGTTTCTGGGACGAGGACGTTTTAGGGGACGGGGACGTGTTTCCGATACGGGTACGGCTCAGAACCAATTTTTAGGGGACGGCAGGGGACGACTATTAAAAAAATAGGGGAATTTTTATATATATAGAAAGAATTCAAGTATGCATATCATAACATTGATAAACCATTCACCATAGACATTTTAGAAGCTCAAAACAATGAATACATAGCAAATTAACAAAGTTCAAATACTTTCATTGTAAAAATATGGCGTACATATAGCGAAAATGCCCAAAGGCTCCAAGTTTCATGCATGAAATGACATAAAGAGAAGTCCAACTAAAATACTAAATAGTAAACATAGAAGTTCAACTCCATAATTAGATGTCCATAATAATCAAAATCAATAATGTATCAGCAAATAATATATGTCAAATATATGACCGTCCTCTACGAATCAAAATCAAAATCAGAGTCATCCTCTGAGGCACTCGTAGCGGCAGGATGAGGGTCCTCATCCAATTGAACCCCAAGCAATCCTGGAGGTGTGTCATCCTCCTCAACCTGCATAGCATCCTCGGGATTAACATCCCAACGTAATGCTGGAAGACTGGCGGCCGTTTTTTTTTGGCTGGGAATAGGGGACAGATTTGGGTACTGGGGACGGCCAAGCCGTCCCCCGACCGTCCCCGGTACCCAAATCCGTCCCCTATTTAGGAAACTTTGTTTTTTTTTCAGTTTTCGGAACGTCCCTGATTTGGGAACGAAAAGAGGACTGTTAGGGGACGTTGAAAATCCTGTCCCGCGTCCCCGTTTCGTACTCGGGACGGGAACGTGGGTACAAGGGCAGGGGACACGTCCCCGTGGAACACAGTTATAAATTTATCATGGTTAGATTACCTTCATACTGCAGCACCAAAGTTAGTAGTCTTCTTCACAAGTATCCATGCAGAGCTTTTTAGAGCATAATATCCAATAAGAGCTATAGTGATCACTTTATATAAATTAGAAACTAACCATCAATACTACACCATTCACCAAATGAACTCTTTTAATGTATTTGGATCAAGATTGATCAGTGGAATGCTGCTACTATGTTAGTCATTAACAAAAGTATTCACTTTATATACATGGCGACCCTTCTAAAAGTTTCATATTTATTCAGCCTAATAAGAAAAGAGGAGGCTTAATCATGTTGATTTATTTAATGTTTGTAGCTTCAGTCGTATGATCATTAGAATACATATAATATATGTTGATTAATGATAATATAATATATATGTTATATTATTATTATTCATATGAAATTTAATATTTAATATTCAATATTTATTTTATTCTTAATTAATAATTGATTGATGAAACATTATAAGATTGATTAAATTATACTTAATGGGAAGAGGCATGTCCTTTCTTATAAATAATAATGAATAGACATGTCCCATGAAGGGACATGTCTCT
>MU225951.1:1586615-1606646 GCA_018584345.1 Thuja plicata | reverse complement strand
ATTTGGAAAACACATACAACATAGAGTGCTATTACATTTGCAGCTATCCTAAAACTTAACATGGTATCAGAGCCATACTGCAAATGTAAGAGAGTAGTTTGTTGATGGTGAATGTGTGACTGTCTCAAAAAATACAGTCTGAGTACAGGGACCATATCTCACAAATCCATTGTTGGATTTTTCTGAATTTTGGATATGTTGGTGAAAAACAAATTTTGAAGAATCTCACTGGAGCGATTGGAGAGAAAGTTTGGGGTTCAAAAGTTATGACGGACTGTGTACGGGTCTATGTGAAATTTTTGAAAGCGGCTTTCATTAAAGAGATATATTAATTTGTTATGATTGTGGTCAAGCATTAACAGAGAAGAATGTATTCAAGGAAGTGTCTCTTTCTAGAAAGAAAGAATTAATTATAGTGTCACCTCTCTTGGAGCAATCAAGTCATTTCACAAGAAGACATGAGTATTGTTCAACGATATAAGAGTGGGAATTGTACATTGTGGGGGGAATAATAACCAATGTTACATTTCCATTTGAACCATCCTTAGTGGAGAGTGAGAAAATGGTGATCATCCACTCTAGGCTGTCGCTCTCATGAAGGTCGTCGACATGGCTAGCACGAACAACATTATGATCTCCTGCAGTGTGTCCGCCGCAAACAACTTCAAATTTTGATGAGAGTTGATATTTCCTATATGGACTCACCTTACAAAAGGAAATATTTGAAACTTAAGATAAGTATTCCATGTTTAATTAATGCACATGAATTATTGAGCTTGAAATTCATGCTATAATATTGGCTATTAAAATCTTGTATGCTTCTATCTTTGGTATTTCTATATGAGATAGTTTAGTTTATAAGCTATTTGTAATCTCTCTCTGGCATACCTTTAGGACAGAAGCACAAGAAATTGTTTTCAGAGGGAGTCTAACTCTTCAGAGGTAACTTTGGACGAGGAGCTAAGAAGATTGATATCAGACTCAAAGGGAGTTTGATAGTTCATCTTAAGCAATCTTGGATGATCAACAAATTGATATTTGCTCAATGAGTTCTTCTTTGTGAGAGAAGTTTGAGGTGAAATCCCTTGTTTTCACCCTCTGCCCTGAGGCATGATGGATGTCATGTGTGTGACTCCATATTTTTAATGGTCCTGCCCCCTATGTACATCATGAGGAAGTGACAACTTCCAAATGATTATCACTTGTATTTGTAAGAGTTATTGAAAGGTGACGATCTTGCAATAACTTGACCTTCTATTGTGATAGACATCTTGTGATGGCTGAAATAGATCATAATAGATAGAACTTGTGGATAGAATCGCCGATTGAGGCAATCTACATTAAAGCTTGAGAAGCTTGTGGATAGAATTGCCGATTGAGGCAATCCACCTGGGAACTTGTGGATAGAATCGCTGATGGAGGCAATCCACTCTAAAGCTCGTGAGTTTGTGGATAGAATCGCCGATGGAGGCAATCCACATGAGAGCTTGTGGATAGAATCGCCGATGGAGGCAATCCACTCTAAAGCTCGTGAGTTTGTGGATAGAATCGCCGATGGAGACAATCCTCACGAGAGCTTGTGGATAGAATCGCCGATGGAGGCAATCCACCTGAGAGCTTGTGGATAGAATCGCCAATGGAGGCAATCCACTTGAGAGCTTGTGGATAGAATCGCCGATGGAGGCAATCCACATCTTGAGACTATGTTTCTATAGATTACATCATGAGGATGATGCTTTTATTGCTTACATCATATGATTGATGTTGTCAAGTGTCATATAAGTGTTGACATTGGATTGATTTATCCTCTGTAGCTAAGAGGGAGTGTTGATGTTTTGTATAGCTATGGTGAGGGTCATAAGTGTTGACACAGGAGACCACTACACATTCTGTTTGATCATCCTCCCTAGCTAAGAGGGAGTGTTAATGTTTGTTGCTTCAGTCGTATGATCATTAGAATACATATTATATATGTTGATTAATAATAATATAGTATATATGTTATATTATTAATCATATGAAATTTAATATTCAATATTAAATTATTATATTATTCTTAATTAATTGATTGATGAAACATTATAAGATTTATTAAATTATAATTAATGGGAAGAAGCATGTCCTTTCTTATAAATAATAATGAATAGACATGTCCCATGAAGGGACATGTCTCTCCTATCCTCATTCCCAATATAAATGAAAGAGAGATTGTTGCATTTGGAAAACACATACAACATAGAGTGCTATTACATTTGCATCTATCCTAAAACTTAACAGTTTTTTGGTAGCTGTGAGATAGATCCTCTACCTCTGATGATGCCTGGTTTCTTCTTTGCGATCCTCTTCATTTAGTTACTGTTGATTTTCTACTAGAGTGATGATGATGTTCTCTGTTCCTTTCATCGTGACTCTCATATCTGCTGCCGTGCGATGACTTCTCTTTGTTCTATTCCTATCTTGTTCGAAGCTCTATTGTAGCGGAGAATTCCTAATATTTTATGTATTTGTTGACTATGCTATGCCGTGTGTTCTTTGTGTGGTGATTTGGCGTCAATGTGGAGAGCCGTGTGTACTCAGCTGTTACTAGAGTATATGCGGTTGTTTATATTTGTGCCATTTCATTATCTAGCATCACCGATAATCTGAATGGAGCTAACGTCTATTCTATTCCAACTATCGTCACGCATAATGGTTGTGTCATTTCATGTTACCTTGCCGCGGTGTATGGTTGTAACGGCTAGAGTCTCTTTGTTTTGCTATCGCTCATACATGGTATGGTGTGATCTTTCATTTTGGACTATTGTTTTTATTCATTTCTTCATATGGAGTTTGGTTGAGCATCATCGATGAGATAGTTTTTTTTGGTGCTGAGTAATTTACTGTGGATATACGTCTATGTTTTGGAATTCTTCAAAAGTTCTATATTACGTTTCGTGTATGAGCAGAGTTAAGGAGATTCTCAGTGTAGTGTTTTGTATGCAATCACCTTATATATCTGCGTATTGTGATTAATCACAGTCAGTTTTCTGTTGTCTATTGTATATGATCATTGTACGATCATTGAGCATTTTTGGTGTCTAAGTTGTTTAAAAGCCTTATTGACTCTCAAGCTGAGACGTCAATAAGGAGAACGATTTTGTAATTGGTATTGAACTCGAATAAATGCATCATCAATTTTGTGGGCTGGGTTGTTTCCCTTGGAGAGGAGGGTTTTTCCCAGGATAATTTCTTTGTGTTATCTGTTATTTGAGTTTTTGTATTTCATATATTGCAATCTTATATTTCTGGTTCACAAATTTAACATGGTATCAGAGCGGGTCTAAGGAATTGATCCAGAACTAGAAGTATTTAGTTATACTTTTTGCTCTACTTTCAGTTGTTTGTTTTTCAACTATTGACAATGGTGAACGACTTGAAAGTTGAAGACAGATTAAATGGTTCTTCAAACTTATCTTCATGGAAGTTTAGAATTATGATTGCTATTGAACAAAATGATCTTGATTATGTGAATTTTGATGTAGCAGAACCTTTTGATGATGCTGAGAAGGTGTTATGGAGAAAGAACAAGATTATGGCGAATAAAATTTTGATAGATTCTGTTAAAGATCATTTGGTTCCTATTATCTCAAAGTTGAATTCAGCCAAAGAGATGTTTCAGGACCTGTATGAATTCAACAATACCAGTAGAGCTCTAGCCTTGAGACGCCAACTTCTGCATGTTAAAATGGCTGGAGGAGAATCAGTGGTTTCATTCTTCATGAAGATTACAAAGTTAAAGGATCAGCTCATTGCAAATGGAGAATCATTTGCAGATAAAGATTTGGTCATGTTGGCCATGAATGCACTTACCCACTCATGGGAATCTTTCATTCAAGGAATCAGTGGGACAAATGAGCTTTTGAAGTTTGATAGGTTAAGAGCTGATTGCATTCAGGAAGAATGCAGACTAGAAGCTAGAGGCAATGGACGTAAAAATCATCATGAAGATGATCATGTACTTGCAACTCATACTTCTAAAGGGAAAGGAAAGAAAGGTAACTTCAAAAGGTTCAGAGACAAGAATTTTGAGTCAGCCCCTGATTCCAAGAAAAAGAAGGATCTTTCTAGGATCTAGTGTTTTAGATGTGACAAACTTGGTCATTTTGCTAGGGATTGTACTACAAAACCAAAGCATCAAGTGGCTGCTACAAATGTAGAAAATTCTTCTCCCCAGAAAGAGTCAAGTGAAAATTCAGAGGGATTATGTTTTATTTCTGCACTTTCTAGCAATGTTCCTACCAACAGTGATACATGGCTCATTGATAGTGGAGCTTTTCGTTACATTACTGGCTATTGTGAGCATCTCTCAAATTTGAAAGAAAAAGATTCTCATCTTCAAGTTATCATTGGTGAAGATGCATGTTTTTCTGTGAAGGGTGCTGGTTCTACCTCTTTTTAGTTGGATTCTAGAATTCCCCTTCATCTGAGCGATGTTCTGTTTGTTCCTAGTATTAATATGAATCTGATTTCTATTTCAGCGTTGGAAGACAAAGGCTATCATGTTGCTTTTGCTGATGGAAAGGTTCTTGTATGGAAGAAGAAGACGAGTTTTCAATCAGCTCGTGAGATTGGTGTTCGTCATGACAGTCTCTACAAGCTTTCAGCCCATTGTATTCCAGCATTAGCTCATGATTCTTCAAGTTCAAGTGAGCTATGACATAAAAGACTTGGACACCTAAATTTCAGAACTTTGTCCTCAATGGAGAAGGTGGTAGTTGGTCTTCCAAAGCTGAACCAAAACCATGAAGGTGTCTGCAAGGGATGTGCTTTGGGTAATAACATTAAAAGTACTTTTCATAGTAGTGAAAGAAGAGAAAAAGAAATCCTAGAGTTAATTCATTCTGATTTGTGTGGCCCTATGTCAGTTGCTTCTCTTAGTGGATTTTGGTATTATGTTACCTTCATTGATGACTTTTCTTGTAAGTGTTGGATTTATTTTCGTAAGTTTAAAGAATCTGATGAAGTGCTGTCCAGATTTAAAGAATTTAAAGCTCTTGTTAAAAATTTATCTAATAAGAAGATTAAGGTTCTAAGGTCTGATAATGGGGGAGAATATGTTTCTAGTATTTTTCATAACTTTTGTGTTAAAGCTGGGATTAAGAGGGAGTTCTATGTCCCTTATATTCCTTGACAAAATGTAGCTAAAAGAAAGAACAAAACAATTGTTGAGGCAGCAAAGGCTATGATCCATGATCAAAACCTTCAAACATTTTTATGGGCTGAGGCTTGCAGGACAGCAGTATACATTCAGAATCGTAGTCCTCATCAGATTCTAGACAACATGACTCCAGAAGAAGCTTTTTCAGGTATCAAACCAGATATTAGTCATCTCAGAATTTTTGGATGTCCAGTCTACATTCATGTTCCTAAAGAGAAGAGAACTAAGTTAGAACCTTCAGGAAAGAAAGACATCTTTGTTGGTTATAGCGAATCTTCAAAAGCACACAAAATCTACATTCCAAGTCAAAAGCAAATTGAAATCAGCAGGGATGTTTCTTTTGATGAAGATGTAGCTTGCAAGAAATTCAAAGAGTCTAACATGGAATCTGATAGAGAAGATTTTGAGTCTCCTCAAGACATAGATATGGCTGATCTAGATTCACCTTCATAAATTCAGAGGGAGAGTGCAAATTTTGAAGTCTTCTGATCCTGTTGATCCAATTGATCCTATAGATATTTCTGCAGGTCCCAGTAATATTTCAGCTTAGAAGAAAAGACAATTGCGGGCCAGGCGCACTATTGAAGAGGCTGAAAAATATGCAGTCCCTCGTGGCACTTTCAGAGAGAGTAAAAGGCCTCATAAGTTTGCAGGTTATGTAGCTTTGATGAGTCACATTATAGCATCCGAGCCTTCTAGTGTTGAAGAAGCTTTAAATCAACAAGTGTGGAAGGATGCCATGATGGAGGAGTATCAATCCATCATCAAAAATGATGTGTGGGACATTGTTCCTAGGCCTAAAGGTAAATATGTTCTTTCTTCTAAGTGGCTGTTCAAAATTAAACATGCAGTTGATGGGAGTGTAGAAAAATACAAAGCTAGATTTGTAGCTAGAGTTTTTTCACAAAAGGAGGGCATAGACTATGAAGAGACTTTTGCACCTGTAGCACGTTACACTTCTATCAGAACCATTATAGCTGTTGCAATAGTTAAGGGTTGGAAACTTCATCAAATGTATGTGAAAACAACATTCTTGAATGGTATAATTGAAGAGGAAGTATATATTGAACAGCCAGAGGGCTTTGTGATGTATGAGAAAGACTCACATGTGTGCAGATTGAAAAAGGCTTTGTATGGCCTTAAACAAGCTCCTTGCGTTTGGTATGAGAGGATCGATCACTATCTTTTGAGCTTGGGCTTCCTAAAGAATGATGCTAATCCAAATTTATATTCAAGGTATGTGATGACAGAGTCCTGATATTAGTGCTCTATGTTGATGATTTGTTTCTCACTGGTAATGATGATCTCATTGTTAAATGTAAGGAGTTAGCTTGTGAGTTTGAAATGAAAGATCTTGGTCTCTTGCACTACTTCCTTGGCTTGAGGTATGGCAAAGACCAAATGAAATTATATCGAGTTAGGGAAAATATGCTATTGATATTTTGAAGAGATTTGGTATGTTAGAATGTAAGTCTATGGTGACTCCTATGGAAACAAATCTGAAAAAGTTACATGAGATTGCAGCCACTTCAGATTTAGTCGATCCTACTATGTACAAACAATTAATTGGTTCTTTAATGTATTTGGTTAACACAAGGCTTGATGTATGTTATGTTGTTAATACTTTGAGTCAGTTCATGTGTGAACCAAGACAATTTCACCTTGTGGCAGCCAAACACATATTGAGATATATTCGTGGTACAGTGGGATGCGGTTTAAAATATTCTTCATGTGTAGAGCTAAACTTGTAGGGGTTGTCTGATTCAGATTGGGCATAGTGTGTGGTTGATAGGAAGAACACTTCTGGATGTTGTTTTAGCCTAAGTTCAGCTATGATTTCTTGGTGTAGTAGGAAAGAATCTTGTGTTGCATGAGTACAGCTGAAGTAGAGTATGTTGCAGCTTGTGGCTGCAAGAGAAGTTGTGTGGCTTCAAAAATTACTTGTAGGTTTGTTTGGGAAGCCTTTGGAACCTATAGTGATTCTTTGTGATAACCAAAGCTGTGTGAAGCTTTCGGTTATTCCAGTTTTTCATTATAGAACCAAACATGTGGAGATAAAATATCGTTACTTGAGAGATATGGTTCAAAGGAAAGCAATTGAGCTCAAGTACATTTTTACAGAGGAGCAGACCGGAGACATTCTGACCAAGCCACTTCCGAGAGCGAAGTTCTGCTACTTCCGAGATAAGCTTGGTATCGTGGAGAATGACGCTCTTGCTGAGAGAAAGTCTCAGCTTTAGTGATTCTTTGCATATAACTAATGAGTTCTTCTTTGCAAGAGAAATTTGAGGTGCAATCCCTTGTTAATGAGTTCTTTGTGAGAGAAGTTCGAGGTGAAATCCCTTATTAATGAGTTCTTTGCGAGAGAAGTTCGAGGTGAAATCCCTTGTTCCATTTTCTGGGAGTAGCCATGGTGGAAGTCACATGTGTGACTCCATGACTAATTTTTTGTTTTTTCTGATTCACCCTTTAGGAGTAGCTATGGTGAATATTGTTATGCTGAAATAACAATTTTATTGAGAAAATATATGATGAGATTTTTTTGTTGACGTTCCTTTTAGTTGCAGCTACGTGCACTTGTCATGAGATGACAATCTGAAGATCTCTCTCTTGCTAAGAGGGAGTGTTGAATTTTGGTAGTTGCGAGATAGATCCTCTACCTCTGATGATGCCTGGTTTCTTCTCTGCGATCCTCTTCATTTTGGTTATTGTTGATTTTCTACTGGAGTAATGATGATGTTCTTTGTTTCTTTCATCGTGTCTCTCATATATGCTGCCGCACAATGACTTCTCTATGTTCTATTCCTATCTTGTTCGAAGTTCTATTGTAACGGAGAATTCCTTATATTTGATGTATTTGCTGACTATGCTATGACGTGTGGTGATTTGGCGTCAATGTGGAGAGCCGTGTGTACTCAGCTGTTACTAGAGTATATGCGATTGTTTATTATTTGTGCCATTTCATTATCTAGCATCACCGATAATCTGAATGGAGCTAACATCTATTCTATTCCAAATGTCGTCACGCATAATGGTTGTGTCTTTTCATGTTACCTTGCCGCGATGTATGGTTGTAACGGCCGGAGTCGCTTCGTTTTGCTATTGCTCATACTTGGTATCGTGCGATCATTCATTTTGGATGTATTTTTTTGTATTCATTTCTTCAAACGGAGTTTGGTTAAGCATCATTGGTGATATAGTTTTTCTTGGTGCTGAGTTATTTACTGTGGATATACGTCTATAATTCTTCAAAAGTTCTATATTATGTTCTATGTATGAGCAGAGTTAAGGAGATTCTCTGTGTAGTGTTTTGTATACAATCACCTTATATATCTGCGTATTGTGATTAATCGCAGTGAGTTTTTTGTTGTCTATTGTATATGATCATTGTATGATCATTGAACATTTTTGGTGTCTAAGTTGTTTAAAAGGCTTATTGATTGTCAGGCTGAGACCTCAATAAGGAGAAAGATTTTGTAATTGGTATTGAACTTGAATAAAGGCATCATCAATTTTGTGGGCTGGGTTGTTTCCCTCAGAGAGGAGGGTTTTTCCCAGGATAGTTTCTTTTTGTCATCTGTTATCTGTTATTTGAGTTTTTGTATTTCATATATTGCAATCTTATATTTCTGGTTCACAAATTTAACAAATCATTACATCCATGATCTAAGGAAGTAGATAGGGCATGTCATTCTATCAATATTCATACATACAGAGAGCCACAAGACAGAAATGCTTGAGAAAAGTTGTGATCCTAGAGTTCCTTTATTCAAAATCTTAATTACTTTCCTTATATAAGAGATTAGTCCAGAATATAGCTATCATCATAAATTATCATGATTAGTCCAGAATATAGCAATCACCATTAATTAGCCCGACTAGCCAAACTGGAGCCAGCATATACATAAGAAACCAGTATATCAGAGTATATGCTCAGCTGAACCAAAATTTTCATCTTGCATACTTGCGTATAGGAAATGATCATGGTTGATTTCAAGTATACTTCAATATGGAACCATAAAACCCTCATATTAGCACTAATTGGATACTGTAATATTACAAGCCCCTTATCTGAAGTTGGAAAATTCTGATTTCTTTTTTTTTCTCAGGTATTCTGATTTTTTTTGTGTTTTTCCAAGTTTTGTGTTTTTTTTTTTACTTTTATCCGATCTTTTGTTTTTTTTGGAATTTCTGAATTTTGAAAATGATGTAACAAACAATGAAGAAACTACTGATAGCCTGGAACTCAAATAATAATTCGAATTTTGAGATCTAGGCAATTCTAAAAATTATACATCTCTCAAACCAGGAATTCTGAAAACGTAAATATATTAGCTCAGTACATACCAATCAGATCAAGGCAGTACATTAAATTCTGAGAATGCTGATTATAGACTCCTAGATCCACGTTTTTTCGTTAGCAAGGCTTTAAATTTCCAATGAGCCTCCAACTGATGGGAAATAATATGTGCAAGATTGGCAGGAGGAAATGATCTAATACAGCAGAGAGAAAATTCTGAAATTTTGTTCTGAAAGAGGCACTACTTTCCACGCAGCCTCCTGGAGAAGTACAGCTGGCTGATGATATGAATAATTCTGTGGTATGGCATCAAGAATTTCTCGGATCTACTCCTTACTAAAAAAAATCATGAAATATTATCCTCTTCACTGCTGCAATTTGAAATGCTGAATCTCCCCTAAAGTATTCACTGAAAGGAATTGAATTTCAAAACCCTTGGGAGATCTCTCACTCCTGCAGGTCTTTTGATTGGCAAGGGATTTCGTCCTTACCCTGTGCAATCATGCTCCAAATCAGAGCTCTAAAAACTCCAGCTTCAACCTGTAAAAAATGATATTCAAGATGCCAAAAAGAAACCCCAATTGTTTCCTTTATTCTCCCTTTAAACATCATGCCAATTTTAGGGTTTGCTTGAGTTTAATAAAAATTAATTCCTCCTTGGCTACTGAACCTTTTTATGAGCCTTTCTTATTTATTAAATTTTTGTCTTTAAAAACACTTATACCTCATAGAGTGGCGTCAACTACATACTTTATTCAAAAATTATAAAGTTGCTTCATAAGTAAAGCACTTTATTTTATTCATTTAAAATATTAGAGTTTAAAACTTTAATATTTTAATTTCATTTTCTGCAGTCATCACTTGACCTGTCCAACTAGAAACGGATGCTGCACTAGGTCCCAGGGTGATGTCTAAATATAGGAGGCCAACTGCCAGTCCCCTCCTAAAAAATAGGACCCCCTCTTGAAAAATAGGAAAGTGACTTTTGGAATGGCTCATAATGCATAACAAGCCATCTCCCAGCCCCCTCCTAAAAGATAGGGATCCTACGAAAAATAGGAGGATGTCTTTGAACTTGTGGAAAAGTTTGTAAAGCCCCTTGCAAGGCTCCACAAACCCTAGTTGGGTCCCCAACCTACTCAGCTAACCTACGAGAACCCAGATTTTAGGCCAATCCTACTGCCAGCCGTGTCTACCTAAGAAGATGACATTACAATCCGTCCTTGAGATTGCTTGTCCTCAAGCAACCTCAACTTTGGATGTTGTAGAATTCGCTCACTCTCCCATGTGGCATTCTCAACTGGTAGATCCTTCCACTTCACCAAATACTCTTTGATGACCCCCCTCAATCGCCGCTATCTAGTATCAATGATAGCCTTAGGGATAAGAGTCAACTTATGCTCTTCATACAACGATGGTAGCATTGTAGAGTGAACCACATTGTGCCCAATCACTTCTTGAGGCGAGATACGTGGAAGACATTGTGCACTTTGCTGTCCGTTGGCAACTCTAAATCATAAGCCACCTCCCCAATGCGCTTGATAACCCTGCAAGGTCCATAATATCATGGCTTGAGTTTCTCCACTCCAATCTTCCTGAGAGTGGGCTATTAGTAGGGCCGCAACATCAAATACACCATATCACGAACCTCAAAAGACCTCTTAACTCTCTTCTGATTTGCATACTCCTGTTGGTTCTGAGCCTTCTGAATATTCTCCTTGAGAGATCTCATGATGTTCTGGCACTAGGCACCCTACTATCACCAAAGACCAAATCCAGAAAGTTGGGTGCTTCATACCCATATAATGCCATGAAGGGTGACATTTGAATGGACATGTGATAAGTGGTATTATAACAATATTCACATAAATGTAGCCACTTAACCCATGCCTTTTGCTGGCTTGCTATGTAATTCCTGAGGTATCCTTCCACCCGCTTATTGACAATCTTTGTCTACCCATCAGTCTGTGGGTGGTAACTAGTACTCGGAGTAAGCTTTGTCCCATTGGGTCTGAATAACTCTTGCCAAAAACGACTAATAAACTTTCTGTCCCGATCACTGATTATACTCCATGGCAATCCGGGAAGTCTGAATACCTCTTTGAAAAACAGATCAGCAACCCGTATTGGTGTGAATGTGGTTGTGATCGCAAAGAAGTGTGCAAACTTCATGAGCCTTTTGACCACAACAAAAATACAGTCCCTGGTTTGAGCTTTGGGTAATCCCATGATGAAATCAATGGAAATGCACTCCCACTTTTGATTAGGAATGACTAGGGGCTGTAGTAAACTTGTTGGAATGGAATGCTCCTGCTCGTGTTGGTGACAAATAGGACACACTCTCACATACTGTAGGACCTTAGACTTGATTCCCTTCCAAGTGAAATGCTCCTTGATTTGCCTGTAAGTTTTGAAATACCTTGGGTGCCCTGTCATGGGAGCATCGTGAAAGGCTCTCAATATATTTTTCTTCATCTTTGATCCTGATACTAGAAAAATTCTCCCCTTGCAAATGATAAGCTAATTCACAGAGTACCTATCATCTTGCACTATGCCATCAATGGTACCTAAGGCCCACTGGTCCCTGACATACTCAGTCGAAATCCACTGTCTCCAATCATCTGTAATCCCTCCAAGGGAGCATAAATTTGGTCTCCTTGACAACGCGTTAGCAACTATATTCTTCTTCCTTTTGACATAGACAATGTCAAAGTTGTAAGCCTATAACTTACTCACCCACTTCTATTGTCGGTCATTGAGGTCTCATTGATTAAGGAAACGCTTCAACCTATTGTGATCTGTCTTAAATATTATTAATGGCTAACATCTCCTTATCATATATACTCTAGCTCTTCTCTGCACGCTTCAACTTCCTGCTTTCAAATCTATCGGGTCCTTATCCTACATCAACATTGCACCGATGCCCTCTCCAGAAGCATCACACTCTAGCTTAAAAGGTCTAGTGAAAGTTGGGATGACGAGAACCAAACTTGAACTCATCAACTTCTTAAACTTGTCAAAACACTGTTGTGCCAATTCTGTCCAAATGAATGCCCTGTTTTTCGTCAGGTCAGTGGTGTTGCTTGCTGTGGGAACCCCTTAAGCTGAGTAAGATTCTTGGGTGGAGGCCAATCTACTATAGCTTAGGTCTCTAATAAAATATGTATCTCCATCAAGTTTATCATTGGGTATTGGCTCGACGATATTTGTGCAAACATTTTTCAGCATCCTTTCCTTCATCTCGGACTCGGGTACCAAATAGATTTTGTCCTTGTAGTAAATGATGTCGCCAACCACCTTGTATCTGTCATCCTGCACTTGACCATCCAACAGTTGGCATGCGAAAGTATTCTTGGAGTATTTGACCAACAGATGTGCCTTCCAATCGGCTAGGGCCTGAGATAGAGGACATATGGCCTCACTGGGCGTCATAGTGTGATCCAAGTCAAAAATCTCAATCTTCCCAACAGGCTGGCAAGATCACCAGCTCTGATACCACTATAATGTACCCACGACACCCCTGATCCAATTTCTTCAGCAAACAGACGAAGATTGAAGCTTACAGTTAGACCTGGTAGTCCCTACGGTGGTCTGGCAGTCCCTACGGTGGAACCTTGTAGTCCCTACGGTGGAACCTGGCAGTCCCTACGGTGGTCTGGCAGTGCCAACGGTGGAACCTGGCAGTGCCTACGGTGGTCTGGCAGTGCCTATAGTGGAACCTGGTAGTGCCTACGGTGGTCTGGTAGTGCCTACGGTGGAGCCTGGCAGTGCCTACGGGGGTCTGGCAGTGCCTACGGTGGAACCTGGCAGTGCCTACGGTGGTCAGGAAGTCCGTACGTGCTATGTTTGCCCCTCGGGTTTGCTTCTTCGCTGCAACACAATTGCTTAGCAATTCTCCAAATGTTAACAGATGCATAGAACAATGAAGTACCAGAAATGGAACAATTGCCAGGAGGTTATATTATGAATAATGAAGTACTTCGGATTTGCCAGATCCGATACAAGCAGAACAGAGCAGAGTAGGGTGAGGGTTGAATCCCACCGAAATTGGAACAGGCCAAATAGGGAAGGTCTTTCACTTCCGAAGTGGCGCACACCAGAACTCCAATTGGAATTCGCAATAATAATAAAATATCAAACTCAACATATCTACGACTACCTACATGCCGGGCATAAATACCCCTTCGGAGAAACTCTTGAGGGTTTACAAAAGAACGTTGACCCGGTAAACACCTACGGACATTAATTAAATAAAAAGGGCCCCCCATTAATTAATTAAAGGTCCTTAATAATATTTCTTTTAAATAGGGACCGAATAATTAATTAACTTAATTAATTTATTCGCTATCAATTTGGGGACATTACCCTCGCCGCCCAAAGATTGCTTGTCCTCAAGCAATCCGTCATCAAAACTCCAGGATCCCAAACTAAGCGCGGGCATCGATAATTGTATCTATTGAAACCCCCTTGCCGCATCATGACCACGCGCATACACCTGGAAGTAAGTGAGAAGAGTAAAGCTCCATCAAGCTTCCATTGCGCCACTCTGATATAAACGTTGCCATGCCCAGAGTCACCAGGATCCCACTGAAGCCAATCATCACGTACATCGATGCTCAGATCCCAAACCAAACACAGATGTTGGTTGCAGTATCCGTTGAAATCTCCGTGCTGCCTCTGGATCACATGTGTATAATTTGATTCAGAGACGAGTAGACTGGCACCAAATAATACTCTAATAAACATTGCCATGTCCGGAGTCACCAGGATCCCATGGAAGCCAATCATACAAAGCATCAGTGCTCAGATCCAAAGGGTAAACTCCATAATCAACTAATTGTAGAGGTTGCTCCTGCAAGGAATCATCGGCAGAGTCAGCATCCCCAAGAGGCTGATCACCTGCTGGTAGAACCGGCTCATTCAGAGGATCACTAATAAAATCTGTATTTCCATCAAGTTTATCATTGGGTATTGGCTCGACGATATTTGTGCAAACATCTTTCAGCATCCTTTCCTTCATCTTGGACTCGGGTACCAAATAGATTTTGTCCTTGTAGTAAATGATGTCGCCAACCACCTTGTATCTGTCATCCTGCACTTGACCATCCAACAGTTGGCATGCGAACATATTCTTGGAGTATTTGACCAACAGATGTGCCTCCCTATCGGCTAGGGCTTGAGATAGAGGACATATGGCCTCACTGGGCGTCATAGTGTGATCCAAGTCAAAAATCTCAATCTTCCCAACAGACTGGCAAGATCACCAACTTTGATACCATTGTAATGTACCCACGACACCCCTGATCCAATTTCTTCAGCAAACAAACAAAGATTGAAGGCCGTACGGTGTGGCTGGTCCTTATAGTTAGACCTGGCAGCCCCTACGGTGGTTTGGCAGTCCCTACGGTGGAACCTGGTAGTCCCTACGGTGGAACCTGGCAGTGCCTACGGTGGTCTGGCAGTGCCTACGATGGAGCCTAGCAGTGCCTACAAAGTGATCACACGTTGACCACCGAGAACTCCTCGTATCTTAAAAGAACCCTCTTGCTGTATGCTAGAGAGTTGTGCAATAGGTCTATCATCCTCATGTTCCTTTTTTGACCCCTTAGAAGATGCACTTTTTGCCCCACTGTCACATGTTTCAGTACGCTGATCTGAAATTTCAGAATAAATCTCATTTGCAGAATAGTACTCCATCTTGTTAGCCTTCCCCTTCAAAGGGTACTTATGACTAGGACCCCATGGCACTTTGCACTTGAACTATAATTTCTTGCACCTCAAGTCATTTAGTGGCTCATCATCAATATTTTGTGAAGGTTTCCTTTACTGGTCTGATCCTCTGTGGAAATGTTTCTTATTCTTATTACTAGGAAAGGCTTAAATGTTGACTTGCTCTTTGAATCAACATATTCCATTCTCCTAGCCTTCTTCATGGCCTTTTGTAAAATATGTGGGTCAAAAGCCCTAACCCAACCACATAGAGGCACTGTAAGCTCCTCTATGAAGAGTACAACTAATCTCCTTTTGGAAATCCTGGGAACCATCACTGACAACCTCTAAAAATCTGCAATGAAGATCTCCAATGACCTATACTTCTTAAGCTGTGCAAGCTCTCTGAAATGCATCTTTGGGTCCTTCCTGCCAAAACACCTGATGAGTTTATTTGTGAACTCATTGTAGGTGCTGATAAGATGATGACCCAATGTCACTAAGCTGTGATACCACCACTCATGCGCTGTGCTATCAAGGTGTAATGTAGTCAACTTAATTGTATCCTCTCCAGGCATAGGCCTCAGTAATAAATAATTATCCAACTTCTGCACCCATGATTTGTAGTACACCTCTCATTGCCATCAAAATGTGGCAAGCTAAGTTTGCTCATAACCTGCTGTAAGTCCCTTTGATCCTGTGGTGCTCGGTGCTGCATCACCCTATTTTGTCCTGATCTCATCTTCTGATTAAGGAACCGCACTAGTGACAACATCTTCCTGATCTCAGGCGGAAGGGTCATATGCTCCGCATAGTGGCTCTGGCATCTGCTCTCGTGTGACTGGTGATGCTTGCCTACGAGTGAATGTAGGCTGTAAGGGTCTCAAAACTGAACCTGTAGAGTGAGTATGCTCAACCCTAGTAGAATTTTGGTCCCCACCTTGAGTCCCACCGGACTCACCATTATACTTGGTGTCCTAAGAGGTGTGTTGTGGACCAATCTTCTGTTTCAATTGCCATAGTAATTGTGACATCATGTCCATCATGACATCAAATTTTTGCTGTGCATGGGAATTAGGATTAAGGGAACCTGCATGCCCTTTGTCCTTCTCAGCCATGGCACTTGTGATGCTCAAACTGTCACTAGATAGAGCCCTGTTAAAACCAATAATTCCTGAAATTGTTGCCCCCTCTGGTACCTATGGTGGCTGCCACTAGTTGTGATGTACTTCCCTGGTATAAGTTTGCAACTCTTTGTCACACATCAAAGAAAATTCTTTTCTGACAGGATGGTAGGAAGAGCTGAGCTCTGATACCACTGTAATAACACCCCCTGATTTGAAGTTGCAAAATTCTGATTTCTTTTTGTTTTTAAGGTATTCTGATTTTATTTTTGTGTTTTTGTAAGTTCTCTGATTTTTTTTGAGTTTTTTCTGATTTTTTTTTTTTTGGAATTTTCTAAATTTTGGAAATGATGTAACAAACACTGCTGAAAATATTGATAACTTGGAACTGAAATAATGATTGGAATTTTCAGATCTAGGCAATTCTAAAAATTAAACTTCTCTCAAACCATGAATTCTGAAAACTGAAATATAATAGCTCAGTACATACCAATCAGATCAAGGCAGTACATTAAATTCTGAGAATGCTGATAATAGACTCCAAGATCCACGTTTTTTCACCAGCAAGGCTGTAAATACCCGAGTGTCCAACTGATGGGCAATAATATGTGCAAGATCGGCAGAAGGAAACGATCTAATACAGCAGAGAGAAAATTCTGAAATTTTGTTCTGAAAGAGGCACTACTTCCCACATAGCCTCCTGGAGAAGTACGACTAGCTGACGATATGAATAATCTTTGGTATGGCATCAAGAATTTCTCAGATTTGCTCCTTACTCAGAAAAAAAGTGTGAAATATTATCATCTTCACTGCTGCAAACTGAAATACTGAATCTCCCCTAAAGTATTCACTGAAAGGAATTGAATTTCGAAACCCTTGGGAGATCTCTCACTCTTGCAGGTCTACTGATTGGCAAGGGATTTCGTCCTGACCCTTTGCAATCATGCTCCAAATCAGAGCTCTAGAAACCATGGTTTCTTTTACATCAGCATTCAAATCTTCCATTCTTATGTATATTTTTGGAGTGAAAGATGCTGTCACTAAGGAGTTTAGTTTACATTTTCCTTTCAATTCCGAAAGCTAGTTCTAAGGAGGAATATTTGTTTATTGGTTCGTTTCTAGGACACGTACTTTATGAAGAGCACACGAAAAATATTGAGAGGGGGTGGGGGCGAATCAATATTTTAAACTTTTAAAATCATGAAACCACATAAAACATAAAGAGAGCAACCATCAAGATGCAAACACCAAATTTCTCGTGGAAAACCCTTTTGAGTGAAAAACCACAACACACAATAACTTTCATTAACGAAATAGGCACCAACCTAGATTACATAAGTGAGCACCAACTCACAGAGAGCACCAATTCTCAGAGACCACTAACTCTCCTCGAAGCACCAACTCTGATCAGCTGAGGCAACAACCTCAGTTTGAGCACCAAGTCAAATGCACAACTCAAAAATTACTGAAACTAAGAAAACATCATACACTCAGCACTTCAATTCAAAATAACATACTCAGCAATATATCCAGCTCCTTCAATCAGTAACATGCAATTCCTTCCGCCTTCTACAAAAATCACATACACGGTACTAAAGTTCTCTGCCAACAGTATTAACACATCCTCATTTCTTTTTATATCCTCTACTTATTTCTCAAATATGGCTCGAGTCAGAAGAATTTATCTCATCTACTTACCACACGTCTCAGCAAATGAAAATTCAGACATTGATACTATTTTAAACACACTATAACTTCCTTACCCAACATCAAGAACAATACTGATTTCTGTTTACCTATGCTCCACGGAGTTTCGGGGACGAGGACGTTTTAGGGGACGAGGATGTGTTTCCGGTACGGGTATGGTTCAGAGCCAATTTTTTAGGGGACGACAAGGGACGACTTTTAAAAAAATAGGGGAATTTTTATATATCTAGAGAGAATTCAAATATGCATATCATAACATTGATAAACCATTCACCATAGACATTTTAGAAGCTCAATACAATGAATACATAACAAATTAACAAAGTTCAAATACTTTCATTGTAAAAATATGGCATACATATAGCAAAAATGCCTAAAGGCTCCAAGTTTCATGCATGAAATGAAATAAAGAGAAGTCCAACAAAAATACTAAACAGTAAACAATAAGATAGAAGTTCAACTCCATAATCATATGTCCATAATAATCAAAATCAATAATGTATTTGCAAATGATATATGCCAAATATATGGCTGTCCTCTAGGAATCTAAATCATCATCAAAGTCACTCTCTTAGTCACTAGTAGGCCGAGGGTCTTCCTCATCCAATGGAACCCCAAGCAATCCTGGAGGCGTGTCATCCTCCTCAACTTGCATAGCATCCTCGAGACTAACATCCCAACGTAATGCTGGAGTCTGACGATATTGAACACTGCTGATCCTGTAGCCGCAATGCACTGTGAATAGCCACTAACTTCTCCGATAGTCTAGAGGTAAGGTTTTTCCTCTTGACTGATTGGATGAAGCTATATGTGGAACAATTCCTCTCTGCAACAGAGGAACTCACAACCTGTGAAAGAAGACAAACGACCAAAACTTTCAGCTCAGGTGCATCCCTACCATGCGACGTCCACCATCCAATAGGGTCTCTTTGAGCTAATATAGCTCTATCCGTCTTCACGTCTTGTCTACTAAAGGTTGGACCACGAAGATTGGCAAAGTCAATCCACTATTCCCAAAGTTTACCAACATCATCTCCATTATACATTTTTGAAAGGGCCTTGAAGAAGCCCGCCTTCACTTGAGTTGAATAGATAAAAAACATATTAAATTAATAAGTTATTAAATAACGAATATGATTCATGAATATTAAAGATTGAAGAGATAATCATAATTTCATAAGAGATGTACTTTGCAGCTTGCTATTTCACATTTAATTAAATAATTTTAAACTGAAAACTTGAGATTTCAGATTTGAGACTCACCTCCTCATCCCTATATGGAGCCACTCTCTTAGGTCTCGGTGCATACCATTTATGATTTACAACATAGGCTGCCATATGGAGCGGGGTGTTCATAATGTTCCACCGTCGCGTCACAATGGGCCTAAGATGCTCCTCATAAAATGCCAAAGTAGGGTCCCTAGCATGAATAACATGCTTGATCTGCCCAAGCATGCTATCAAAGGTCTCATAAATCTCTCCAAGGCTAGGAGAGTCAGTATCAACATATCTAATTAACTGCACAATGGGCTCAATGAAGGAGCAAATGTATCTGCAAATGCAAGCAAGTTAAAAGTTAGAAACATCATAAATTTTAAAATTCATAATTCTTAAATAATAAAATCACCAAATGCTAAAATCAGAAATAATTTTATTAAATCAACAATAACAATTTTCTAAGTTTCTTACGTCATTGTGGTCCACCAATTATCATCAAGGATTCTTTGTTTCACACTTCTTGCATCCGGTGTGTTAGATTCATGCCACCTATTCCACTCTGCATTGACCACCATGGATTGTAAGGCCTCTTGGACCTCAAGCATCCTCTCCAACAAAATAAAGTAGCTAACATATCTAGTCTCCACGAGCTTGAGGAATTCTTTCTTGGAAAATGTCCTAAATAATGCAAGAGATGTGTGATGATTGCAAATAAACATTTGCACATCTCTAGCCTCAGACACCATAGCCTTTATCCAATCAATTTTTCCAATGTC
>MU225951.1:1565172-1586565 GCA_018584345.1 Thuja plicata | reverse complement strand
TCTTGGAAAATGTCCTAAATAATGCAAGAGATGTGTGATGATTGCAAATAAACATTTGCACATCTCTAGCCTCAGACACCATAGCCTTTATCCAATCAATTTTTCCAATGTCCTTCAAGGTGTTGTTTAATGCATGTACACAACATGGGGTCCAAAAAATGCGCCTATAAGTACTCTCCACCATTAATCCGGCTGACTTACACATCCGGGCTGAATCTGTCACTACTTGCACAACATTTGAAGGTCTAACCTCTTCTACAGCATCTTTCAAAATATGAAATTGGAAGGCTGCATCCTTCCTTTTCCCTGAACAATCTATAGGTCTAAGAAAATAAGAGCCCGCTGAGCTAGTGACAATAATATTGATGAGTGCTCGATGTTTGATATTGGTCCACCCATCCATGATGATGGAGCATCCTTCGCTCATCCATGTCTGTCTCATATCCTCCATCAAAATGCTTACTTTTGAATACTCTTTATCAAGAATAGGGGTGTTGAGTTTTGTCTCTCCAGGTGGTACAAACGAGGGAGCAGTAGCATAGATATCTTTGCACATTTGTTTATAAAATGAGGAACATGACACATGAAATGGTATGACATGACCAAAAAGAAACCTACCAATAGATCCTTTAGCCCTCTCTTTTGCTTGCAAATTAAATAATTCAGCAACATTGGTTTCTCTTTTACTCTTCTTCCCTACTAGAAGGCTCTTTCCCTTTCCGGTAGAAGTGGGAGTAGGTGTGGCACTTTCTTCCCTTGTAGGTTGACTCAAAGCTTGCAAAGTTTGCAAAGTAGCTTGCACATGCTCTACTGAAGTCCCTGATTTTAATTCCTCCCCCTCTATGTGCAATCTAGTTGCCTCAAGTTTTTCTACTTGTGTTATAGCTTTGCAACCCTTGAACCCTTGACCACCTATCCACAAAAGATGGCAATAAACTCTAGTATAGCTGCCAAAATAATGTTTGTTGCACAAATGACACTCCCATTCCCTACTACCCCCAGAGTTTTTTTTTCTTATCTTTGTCTACTCTTGTGGCAAATTGAAGGAGAGGTTTCTTGGGGTTGAAGGGGCCTCTTGCATGCTTTTTGGGGGCTTCAAAAGGGCAATCAAATGCGGAAGAGGATGCTGGCCCTGATACATTCAATATAGCTGAAGTTGAAGAGCCCCCTATGGTTGCCCTAGTATTATGTTTTGTTCTTTGAGGTTGTGTTTGTTGAGTTTCCACTTCAACACTATCACTACTACTACTTTCCTCGCTCTCACTACCACTGCTTATCATTGTGAAATATACAACATTGTTGCAAGTTGAAAAGAAAAAAAAAATTAACTTAAAATGTCATCTTTGTATGTTGCACAATGCTAAACAAATGTAAAACTAAAATGAAATGAAAACAAATGGCCATAACAAGAAAGACATACCTGGAATGAAGAAGATTTTATGCCAAACCCTCCTCTTGCAAATAAAAAATGAAAGCTTTGTTGCTGCTCCTCTTTCTTTTTCTTCTTGCCAAGAATAAATGAAATGAAAAAAATGAGAGAGATAACCTTTTTAGCATCAAAATAGGGTTTTGTATTTTTTTTTTGAGTCTAATACCCACGTTGGGCTCGCCCATGATTAAAAAAATTAAAAAAAATTGCTTTATGAAAACGGTGGACATTTTTTCGGTGCTGGGAAATAGGGGACGAATTTGGGTACCGGGGACGGTCAGGCTGTCCCCCGACCATCCCTAGTACCCAACTCCGTCCCCAAGTTTCTGGGCCTTATCATTTTTGCATTTCCCAAACATCCCCGATTTGGGACTGAAAAGGGAATGGTGAGGGGACGTTGAAATCCCGTCCCTATGTCCCCGTTTCGTACCCTGGACAGGAACGAGGGTTCCAAGGCAGGGGACACGTCCCCATGGAACACAATTGTTTACAGAAAGCTGACTTCTTAGTCGCATAACACCCTAAAACCTCTGTCATCGGCCTCAACTTATTCCTTAAATATCCGTATAATTCTTAAGTTTGCCCATAAAGAATGACTAACAATAGCAGAAAAACACAACCCCCAAAATTGGTCATCCACATACTCCTATCCCGCTAGACCATTTTCAGAAAAGGATATTGACACAATCATGCTCGACTATTTTTATCGTCTGGTGCAATTAGAAAACAACTGTAGTGACAAATTTTTTCAGAATACAAATATTGATTGCAGTCACACCTCCGTTGAATTTCTCTCACCTCTAAGTAAATTCTTCTTGCTCAAAAATGCTGCATGACACGAAAAACACTGCCTAGAAATAGTAATGAAAAATAACGCACCAAATAAAACATGTATCAACTCAATCTGATCGTCCCTCTCAATAACTTCCGCTATAAACGATACTAATAATATTACCACTAACAATAAAATGCCTTTCACCAATTTAGAGTTGTCTGACTCGAAAACGTTACAAAGAATCTGAAGTAAGCGCTGATTGGGGTAAGGAATAACACTACATGTAGAGCCTATGATTCTATTTCACTATAAATCAATTTCTTTGCCGTCACAGGCACTTGTAGCCGCCTTCCCAGCTATAATCGGGTTGTAATATTTAATCAGAAACAACATTAAGAAATCGAAAGCCAATAATACTTTCATCTCCTAAACATAATACTTAATCTTTTATTTAATTGAAACTCAAAGTCTTGAGACCCAATATGGATGAGATGGCAATTAGTCTGACTTGGCACACGTCAATAGGTTAAGTAGACAAGTAGGCAGCTTAAGTAGACACTCAACCAGGTAGCTCAACCAAGTAGCTCAACCAAACAACCAACCAGCTCAAGCACGCAACCAAGTAGTTCAAGCAAGTAGCCAAGTAGCTCAACCAGACAATCGAGTAGCTCAACTAGACAACCAACCAGCTCATGCAGACAACCAGGCAGCTCATTCCAATTCTCTATTATTTTGTGTAATCCTGCGAAATTTATACGACCTTGATCATCAACCTTTGACATCAATGACAACATATTCAACACTTTAGACTTGGATTAATTTCTTTTTCCCATGTTAATTTATTTCTATTTTTATGCATACAAAACTTAATTTTGCATAGTGCTATGGACATTTATAAGTCAATTCAAAACATAGTAGAGTAAGCCTAGGTTGTCACTAGTACATTTTGCAAGCATGTTATTTATTTTTGTGTATGTACATCCGCTTTTTTAATGCTTCTAAGCTTTAGAAGGGAATTTCTCTCTCCTCTATATAGAATTTGGCAATGTACCTAATTCCTGGGGGGTTGCAAAGATGTACAATTATTCCATAATAAACATGTTTAATTAGTGTCTGTTTTTTATTTGTTGATTTTGTATTGTGTAGTGTGAAAAGTTATCATTTTGGCATAGTTGACTATGGCTGAAAATTATTGAGTTCATGTCAAATTTTATGAGAATATTATAAATTGGCATGGAAAAATTAGGAACATACTTTTTTCCCATTGTTTTTCTTTAGTTCTAACTCTTTTAAATAAGTTACTAGCACTTTAGGAAATACTCAATGTAAATCATATGTCATATATAACAGTATAAGATATTTCTACAAGGAGTTTCCTAAATTTCTTAGGGATGTTTTTGGGATTCATGTAGAGAGTCTAGGAAGTGTTATCTCAAGTGTCTTAACATATGGGGACACTTTTTTGGATACAAGGAATCATTACCATGGGTCTGGTACAAATTTCTAGGTAACTATGGTTATTATGAGTCATGTATGTGGTAATCTGTTATTTGACTCAGGTCATGTATCCTAGATAATATCATTGTTAATGTCAGTCTTTATTACTTTTGTAACTATTGACTTCTATTATTCAAGCATGTATTGGCTAAGTTGTCGGTTCAGGTTTGGGTTTGAGGAACCGGCTAAGTCACAGGGTTCGCCGAATTTCCAGCTTGAGGTTCGAAATTCAGTGAACATTTATAAATGGTATGAGATTCGCAAAAATTCGTGAAAATATTCGTCAAGAAAAAACGACAGATTTTAAGTTCGAAAAAACATTTGTTTAGGATTTTCGACTGGTTTTCTGTAACAAATTTAGCACCCTCGTTAGTTTCAAGTCTGCTCGTTCATCCGTGAGGAGTAGCCGCTAGGGCGCACATCTCTTTTGCAAGCAACTCAACTGAGTTTGCCATTTCTTCAGCTTCTTCTGCAATGCGAGTTTGTTCAGGCGCACATTTGTTGTGTAGCAACGAGCCAGATGAGAGCCAACTCGACCTGCATCGCTGTAGATTGGGGGCAACTAGAGAGTCCGCAGCCGCAATTTTATTTCTAGTTTAGGTTTCTTTTAATAAAGTTTTGCTCTTAAGTTGTTAATATGTTTTAGATTTTTTTGAAGTTATGTTTTAGGTTTTAATCATAGTTACAAGCCTCGGACTCGGCAAGGTCGGATTGGCCTTGGACTCGGTCTTGGCGGCCGGACTCGGCAAATCGAAAAACCCAAGAAATTCAAAGATTTTTAAGGATTTAAAGCATTTTTCATGCATAATTTAGTCAATTAACATCAAATACACAATAATTGAGATAAATAGAAGCTACTTTGCACACATATACAAGTTTACAACTTTTACATAGATCGCTGCTGTTTGAAGACTCAATAGTCTCTGTTGTTTTTGGAAATATCGATCTTCATCTTTCTTCCATATGGAGGGTCAATTTCAACACATTGGTTTGTTTATTCTTTTATGGACTGACTATGATGTATTTCTGCAAATTTTGTGACTTTAGAGACTTCACAAAATTGAGTACTTGATTGGTCTGATGTGCAAAAGTTGGGGAGATTACACTGTGCAAATCTTACTGTATTTCTACATATATCGATTTCTTTGTTTGACATCAATGACAAATCTATCTAACAATACTTTTCTATTGTAACTGGATGTACCCACAAGCTACCTGCACTTATTTTAATTAAATACACAACTTTTCTTCTGCAAAAATCTATCTGTAAGAATAGAGTAAATTCACACTGAAAAATACCTATGTAGCTATATTGCTAAGAAAATTTGATACAGTTAACTAAAAAGCTACCAACTACAAGAGACGGTATATAACCATCACTATTCTCATGAATACACAACTTTTCTTCTACAAAACTGTATCTGTAACAGTAAAGTGAATTCACACTGAAAATGGCCTGTGTAACTATGTTACTATACTGCTAAAGAATTTTTTTGCAGGTAAAGAATTTCGGTACAGTTAATCAAAAAGTTCTCAAGTAAGAGAGATGATATATAGCCATCTATGGTTTTTCTCCAAATAGATAAGTGTAAATGTTGTCCATTATAAGAAGATATTCTATAAATATGGAAATCGATAAATATTCTATAAATATGGAATCGTCCAAATAATGCATGAATTAAGTACAAACAACATTGTCTCTCAGTAAGACAGATCAAACTTGTAAAACTAAGTTTATCTAATCCATAATCCAAACATATAAACCGAAAAAACAAAACAAAAATCATTAAAAAATGTTTTTTTTTGCACTTTTTATTAGTGCTGGTGCGGTAGAGTCCTGGGCTCGGGACTCGGCCAGTCCAGAGAGTCCACGGACTCGGCGAGTCCATTTGGACTTTGCTGGACTCGGGCGAGTCAGAGTCCAGAGTCAGTTAGACTCTGGAGACCCGACTCGCCTCGGGACTCGCAGAGTCCTGTAACTCTGGTTTTAATATGTTTTATAAAATTAAGCACGTATTCTTTATTTTTGTAAATAATGTATAAAAATTGACAATGTTTTATTTTAATAAAATTTTATTAAAAAATTAACATTAAATTGTTTTAGATTTATATTTTCATTTACCTTTTAACATTAACATTTTATTATTAAAATTTAATTTAGTATATTTTATTAGATTTTTAAAATTCACAATAAATTTTAGTATATTTGTTTTTAAAATAGAATTTATAATTTTTTTAATTTTGATTTTAGAGTTGAAAATAAAAATTTATATATTTTGTTTTAATGTTTTTAAAAAAATAATTAGTGGATGTTTTAACTATTATTTTTCTTTTAATAATTTTGGAGATAAATTATTTATATTTAAAAAATTAAATGTATGTAAGGCGAATTTAATGTCGAATTTTTTTTCCGAATTTTTCTGCTTGCCGGACTTCATCCGAATTTTATTGTTGTTGAACACGAACTCGAATTCGAACTCTGTGACTTAGGGAACCGGTATGCTGGTCGGCAAAATTTTGAAATGGGGTTTGGGTTCGTTAGTACAAACACACACACACATATATAATATATATGCAGCCTAGAAGCATGAATTAAGATTAGAATGCCGCATAACATCATAAAAACACTATAAACTTGTAATCATAGTATCATATCAACATCAAAATATTAAAATAATAATATTGAGTTCAAGTGTCATTGTTTTGACTTTCAACAATTGGAACTTTATATTAAGTTTCAATCATCTAATTGATTATCTAAATCTTCTTCGTCTTCATCCAAGGCATTAGTTGATTCACAAATAGTGCCAATGCCAATGGGATCAGCTGCACCAATAACATTCTCGCCTTCCAAATCTTCAAATGCTTATTACTTTTTCATTGTACAGAGAGCTTGTTTGTTTGTAATTAACATCCTACTTGAAAAATGTTAAAAAAGTAGCTTGGGACTCCTTCACCTATTGAAGATATTGTTTAATGTTTAAAATATGATTTATCACTATATAGAGCTTTGAATTAATCGGACAAGGGGTCATTATCAGCAATTGGATATAGAATTTCATTGGAAGAAATCTTGAGGGCTAGTTTAATTTGATGTAATAGATATCTGAACTTCAACAAATTTTGTTTTTGTAATGTTAAAGATCTTATTCAAATTCTGTAATAATTGTTTTCCGCACTAAATTATAGAATGTTTCTCTGTGCTTGGTTTGCACTTGGTCTGCCTAGGTTTGGCCTGGTTCGACCCAGGTTCGACTTGAACGAACCAGCCTGCTTGGGTTCGAACTCTGGTCGAACCCACAGGTGAGCCTGACCCGAACCAAGAACTGGTTCGAACCTTGGCCGAACCAGGGTCCTAGGTAGGCAAATCAGATTTCTTAGTGTATTGGAGTCCAATACAATTCAAATTCTTGGGTTCAATTATTCGGCTTTGTTGTTCCACCTTGGATGCTAGGGTGATGTATTCTCCATTTATAGATCAACAATAAAGGCAATAGTTTTCATTTATCTCAATTTGAAGGTTGTCATGTTCAAATTTTGCTGTTTTTTGAGTGAAACTTGATGCAAGTAAATTCCACTATCGGTTTTTCCTGAATATGATTTGTTGGTCATCCTAGACCCTAAGGTATTTGTATTTGAGGCTTGCTGATCTTGGAAAGTATTGGGTCATTGTAGGTTCAAAATAATTTATATTAGTATTACAAGACTTGGACTTACGAAACTGAGTTTTGACTTGGATTTGGACCTGATGCACGTACTGGGCAAAACTTGGCAAAGACTCGACAAATTAAACTAAGTTGCTGGTTTTGGTTCGGGTTCAAAGAACCGATTTGCTGGTATGACAAAAATTTGAAATTGGGTTTGGGTTCATTGGTACAAAACACACACACACACACACATGTATACAAACATATATATGCAGCTTGGAAGCATGAATTAAGATTAGAATGTCGTATAGTATCATAGAAACAACAAAAAGAAAGGGGGGGAAAGAGATGGAAAATAGAGGAAGGCCAAGTCTTTGAGTTTAACCCAATGTAATTGAGTGTCTTTTTCAGAATATGTAATGAAAAGAGTTATTTATTTGTTGGTCAAATTGAGTCATGTGCCAATGGATATGTCATATGTGCATGTCGGTGGGTTCCAATCGTTAATGTTTAGTTTGCTTGGTGAGATAGAGTTTGATTGTAAGTTGTCTTGCAACAGAATAAGTGTAATTCCATGCACAGAAATGTAGAACAACCCTCTATTCTTGTGTTGTAACTCAAAATCCAAAGGTTTGAACATGAAGTACTATTTTCTTCTACATTTTCCATGACGACTTCTTCATTTACCAAATATACTCTCCAAGTGTGATCAAGGAATGATATTGTTATGAAACAAAGGCACAATGTAGAGCGGTAGGAGTTTTCAGATATAGGGGCAGATGGACCATAGTTCAAAATATCGTTATCGACAACTTATCGCCAAGGGCAAAAAATATATATATCTGGAAATATTGGAGATAAGTCAAAAACTTATCAGGAAAATATCGGGTTCTTAAAAAATTGCTTAAATTTAATTAGAAATGCATTTTTTTGCAAAATTCAATAAGGAGATGTATCTAATGAGTTAGTAAACGAGTAAACAAACCAAACAAGCGGATCTAGACATATATAATTGCAAATAGGTTACAAAATCACATCCTCATGTGGAATGCCGATGGCTGGTAGCCATAGTCTAATAGTCTAAACTTTGAAGCAAACTAAAAATAGCAAATTGTCTTTGTAAAACTATAAGCAAATACAAGTACAATATCAAAATAGTCTAACTCTACATGTTCCTCTTCCCCTTCCCAACAAGTCTAGTAAAAACTACTCGAGCGGGAGGGGCTGTAGCCCTAGAAGTCTGTTGTGGCTGTGGCTGTGGCTCCTCCCTTTGCACAATTGGTCGTGACTGGACCTCCATCCTGGATGTAGATGGTGCTGATGGTGGCAATGACTCCTCATCATCTGAATCCTCAATGTCCTCATCCTAAATGTCATCCAATCCCGCTGCGAATCCACCCTCCTCCATAACCTGCCTCTCCAAATCGTAGATCTCATCCTCTGTGAACAAGGGAGGCTGCTCCTGTGATGTCCAATCACAGTAAGGATCTATGTCATCCAAATCAATTGGACTAGCTGATGTTCCCTCTGCCTTTCTTATGTGCAATCGAAGGTTATATTGCACAAAGACAAGGTCATTGAGGCGTTTCTGTGATAGCTTGTTCCTCTTCTTCGTGTGAATGGCCCCGAACAAGCTCCAATTGCGCTCACAACTAGACGAACTACAAGGTTGGCATAAGATTCAGAGGGCAAGTCTTTGCAGATTTGGGGCATTTTTACCTGAATTTCGCCACCAAGCATCTGCAAAATAAAATATTAAAGTTAGAAAGCAAGTTGAAAACATATTTTAGTAACATAGTTTTTATTTACTATCATGCATGTGAAAGACTCCAAAATCCAAATAATGTACTTGGGGTTTGAGAGTTTCTTCCTCTCTTTGCTACATCCGAAGAGAATAGCTTGCCCGTTGCATTCTGGTACACTTAGAATTCGGCCACAATGAGGTCTCTCACCTGAACATTGGGTACCATCCTCTACATGCATTCAATGAGGCCCTCCATGACCTCTCCACTGGGATCCGAGTAGGATGGAGAGAAGCGAAAACGTGGGTTGAGGAAGTACCCCGCCGCATGAATGGGTTGATGGAGCTGATTGTTCCACCTCTTATCAATAATTTCCCATATGGGGTCAAATTTGAGGATGCCCCCCATATAGAAATTTCTGATAGCCTCTTTGGCCCTATCCATGACCTGATAAAGATACCCCATTGGGGTTTGATCCCCATCTACCAAGTGGAGAGCTCTAACCAAGGGCTCCAAAACCTACAATTGAAAAGTAGAAAAATATTATTATTAATCATTAGAGACTAGAGTTACAAATTAATAATGAAAGACTTGAATCTTGAATACAGAAAAATTAAATATTCAATTTTCGAAGTTTGCAAGTTACCTTCACAATTTCTGTAGCACTTTGTGCAAATTGGTTGTCGAAGACAATGCATGCAACACTTTCTCCATCAGGCTTCTTTTAATAACTTGAGTCTAGCCATGCTTGACTCAAACATTTGCTTCAAAGCGCCCAAAGAAGTAATAATACTTTGCAATGTTAAGAAAATCGTTGCAAACCTTGTGACTCCGGCTCTAACCAACTCCTTCCCTTGGGTGCGTTCTCTCATCAATCGGAGAACCCAAGGGTGATTGTAGATGTATTTTGTTATCTTTCTTGCATCCTCTATAACCGGTCTCACCCAGTCCAATTTTCCTATGTCCTCCAAAAGAAGGTCAAGTACATGCGCTGCACAAGGAGACCAAAAAAGTGGACCATATTTGTCTTGGAGTATCTTACCTGTTGCCACATAATTCGCTGCATTGTCGGTTATGATTTGCACGACATTGTCAATCCCCACCTCTATCACAACTTGCTCTAACATTAGAGCCAAAGTTTCAGTTGTCTTTACCTTGTCGAAGGCATCCAAGGATTTCAAAAAGACCACTTCATCCTTGCAAGAAATAAAAAAATTGACAATGGTAAGGTTTTTCCATTCGTCCATCCATCTGAAAGAATGGTGCAGCCAAATTGTTTCCATTGTAATTTTTGGTCTTCTACCACATCTTTGGCCCTAGTAACTGCCTCTTTGAGCAACCTACACATATGAAGTAAAATTAACGTTAGGTACACAATTTTGATTAAAAAAATAATTTACATCAAACAAAAATAAGGAAAACTGTAAAACATTTAAAAATTAAAACAAGTAAACTAACCTCCTCAAGTCTGTAGGAGAAGGCGCCTTGTAGCCCTTTCCCGCCACAGTACATCCCATCACAAAATTCAGCCAACAGGGACTTGCAACAACATTGAAGGGGATGTTGTTGAAATACCAGAAATCGGAACATTGAATATCAACTTCCCAATGCACATCGTTGTTCCACCCAGTAGCCTCCAATGAGGGTTGTGCTCTAGGTGTGTTTTTGTGCACAAAATAACTATCTATAGAAGATTTCTGTGGCACAGATGGTGGTGGTCTAGTAGAACCAGCGGAAGTGGTGGTCGAGGGGATGGTAGATTTGCAGATACGTGGGCCATGAAGAGAGCCCACTATGCCCTCAAGTGTTGCTGCTTCTTCAAGGTTGGGGGGGATACCTGGTCACAACCCACATTATTTCATTATGATCATTATTTTAGCAAAATCCAAACTAATAATGGTGATTAGAAAATAATAAATGATTCTTAAAAAGGAGACAGTGAGATACCTTGCGATTCACATATGGCTGCCTTCATGGCCAATTTTGTCCTTTCCCTTTGCAAATTTTTCTCTTCTCCGGCCACGAGAAAATCATTCATCTCTCTCTTTATTTCTTCCGTGGTGAACTTACAAACCCCTATATCATGCTTTGTGATCCCTTCGAGGTGGTATTTCAAACGAGATATGCCTCCACTAATTAGTTTTTTCACATTTTATGCATATCACAGTGTTATATTCGGGTCCTTCAAAGCAATATTTCCATGCCTTGTCTCTAGCCCCTTTAGGACGCCTACATATCCAGATGAACATGCGTCTACTAGGGTACTAGTAGACCCTACAATTGACCCAGTTGTTGAGGTATTCCTATTTGCCATTTTAATGAAGAATCAACCTACACATAGTCATACAAATTGAAGGCACAAATTTAGAAATTTAATAAAGAAATTTAGAAACAAACTAAATTAGTTTAAAACTTTAAATAAGATTAAAAATGGCTGAAACTTGAAAGAAAAAAAACAAAAAAAGTGCTAGGTTATGAAATTTTTAAGAAAATATGAAATTATTGTGAAAACTATGAATTTTTCTGCAAAAGTTGCTAAAAAACGGTGTTAGATCTTGTTCATTATGTTCTAAAACGAGTTAGAGTACATTGGAAATGGTATCATAGAGTTTGTATAAATTTAGATGCAACAAGACAAGACAAAATGAAAAAAAAAAAGAAAAAGAATTTTGAAAACTTACCTGTGATACCGAATTTGCTTGAAAAATTTCTTCGAATCCGCTTCAAATCCACAAGAAATTGCTCTAGAATGCTGCAAATGACCTTCTTTCTCCTCCAAACCCTTTCTCTCTCCAAATATGTTTTTGCAATAAAAAAAAATTATGTTTTGCCCTATCTGGGCCGTCACTGCGTATATTAGATTGCAGCTGATAAGTTTGGCAAATATCACGATATATTTGCAACTTATCGCAGAGAACTTCTTAAAATATCTACGATTTTTTATGAACTTCTTTGCGATAAGTTTTGGCGCGAAAGTTACAAAATTTGTTGCCAGAGATAACTTATCGAGATATATCTGCGATATTTTAATCTATGAGGTGGACGACCAATATGTCTATGGGATCTAGGTGGAGTGCAACCATGCGAGGTTATGACAGAGAGAATTCAGTAGCATGAGGATGCTCCCTTTGGTTGACTTAATCTGGGTCACCTATCTAGTCACTCTCGTGATATATGATGCGTCTTAGTCTTGGGATCCAGGGATTCACATGATGGGTGGAATGCTTCCCAGGATGTTATAGCATGATAGTGTGGTTGATGACAGTTATATATCAGAGTGATGCTGTGGATTGGCAGAGCAGTATCTTTGAGATTGGTATGGGATCCTGGTATTCCAACTGACATACAGGTGCAGATAGCATTTGGTTCGGTATGTAGATGCAGATTGCTTGAGGGCAAACAATCTTTGGGAAGGGTGGACTGCAATGTCCCCATTTTTGCACCTTCCTAAGCATTATTTGTTTCTAGTGGTTAGCCTATTATCAGTGGTTCTTGTAGGCTAATGTGGTGATTAGGGGTCCCTTTGAGGGTGATTCAGGGTTATTCAGTTGATCCTTTGGGTGTTGATTTCAGTACTCTCCATCTTAGTTCATTAGTTTATTTGTGGTTTTCCTTCTAGAGTTCTTTCAAGCTCTATTTATATACACAATATTTTTAGTAAGTCACTTGGACGTTTGGCTCCATACTTACTATTTATGGTAAGTCATTTGGATGGTCAGAGGACACCACTGTTATATGCGAAAAGTTGGCAGGATCAATTGTTGGTTTGATATTTAGCATTTAATTGAGTTTAATGATTTAATTTAATTAATTAAAGTCTAATCTAGCATTGACTTTAATATAATTAATTAAATTAAATATCTTTATGATTAAAGGGGATATAGGGGATCAAGTTGTATTTAATTATTATGCCAAATGGGGTGCCAACATATGGAGGTATAAGGATATTAAAGTGACTTTATATTAATGAAGAAATTATATGAGGGGGTCACTTTATTATTATTTCTCATATGTAAGTTAAATATTAAAATATTGAAAGTGGGAAATTTAAATAGGGTTTCCGGAAACTTCATGATTGGATTATAAAAGGAGATTTGAGGAAGTCATTTGATATACGTGGTTTATTTTATTTTTCTCTCTAAGAAGTTTGGGAGCTTGGCTTTCAATACAGAGAATTTGAGGACAAAAACCCTTGGAGTTCCTTGGTGGTTTGGACGGAAAGCCAAATCCATCTTATCAGATTTCTTATGGTTTCAACTGGAAATCTCTTTGGAGAATTTGATAGGAATTGAAGATAATTGCAGTTTTGATCATTGCACAACTATAACATTCATTTGGCATCATTTCCATGGTGTTTTGACAAGGGTTTATGCACTGAAATAATTTTATGTTGCTGGAGCTAGGGTTTCAAAACTCCATTTTGGTGATTGCTGCAATTTTGAAGAAGGATTTGGCATATTTTGGTAGTGTTTGGCATTGTTCAGCTAGGGTTTGAAGGTCAGCTTTATATATCAAAATTTCAGGATTCATTTGCTGCCTATACCAGTCAGCCACATTATATTTGGTCACCATTTAAGGCAGCCGTGCTTTCCACTTCGTAGTGGGCTTCTATTTATGCATCCGGGTATGTGTGTAATCAATTTGATTAATTATAACCCTCATATTTGAAGGAACTTGTTCGCTGTTGTACTAATATCAGACCCATATCAGAACTAATATCATTTTAATTTTACATTATTATTCAAGGAGAAATCACAAATTTATGGTGTGTTCATCATTTGTTTCCCATGTTATTGTTTATCATTTATATATGTTTATCTATGATTTGGCATTGAAAACAAATATCAAACACAAAATCAAAACTCATAAATAAGATTTCAGACAGTTAGCATGCCAACTTTTGATGAAATGTCAAACAGCCAAAACTGAAAATTCAGGTCAGAATTAGCAGGGCTTCTTACAAATAGGCTCATTGTGTGGCTATTGATGTGTGAGGGCAGCTATAGGTGATGGTAATCTTTAGGAGCAGGTTGTCCAAGACTGCGAGTTATTGTAGGTTGTCCACATCATATCCTTTCTTTTTGACATTGTCTTTCCAAGAAGACCATCACTCTCCCTCAAAAAAGAGGTCCATTCCATAAGACATTTTAGAATGAGACTAAGAACATTGGAGATGAACACATTGTGAGTTACATTTACACTAGTGTGCTTACTTTAACTTCTTGAGATCACTATATTGAAATATTCACATGAAGTGGTGATGACATTCAGTCAAACCTCCTTAGGTACACATTCTTTGGGTATGAGAGAGAAAGGGGTTAAGTATTTTGAATAGTCACCGATGATGAGACCCAATAATCCACTCTAAGTACATAGTACTGTGACTTAATTCATGACTAGTGGTATCTTTCCTAAATTTGCAAAAAAAAAAGTCTGTTTGACGCTTTATTCAACACAGTTCGCTCTTGGTCTGCCCATGTTTGACCTAGGTTTGGCCCATACAAACTAGCTTGCCTAGGAAAGGACCTTGTTTGGACCCACAGGCAGACCATACCCGGTTTGAACTAGACCGACACCTAGGCCCTGGACTCGTAAACCCTGCAACTTAGATTTTTAGGGATTTAAAACTTGTTTCATGCACCCTTTAATTAAAAAACCTAAAGACACAATAACATCATCATCTAGAAGCTAATTTTGATCACATACACTAGTACACATCGATCACACAAGTATAAATGTAAATTTTAGCAGAAGGAAATAACACACTTAGGTATATAAATATTGTCAAATGTATACAAAAATCATGGAATATGAAATCCACGACATCAAAACAAATATCAAAACTATAACTACAAGTCTATGGCTCAGAGGAGGTTGCATTGCTCATGCCAACATAACGACAAGTCATGCACTGGCGTATAAGATAAGTGTTGGATGATGAGGTAGCCATGATATTTGCTTGTGTCTCAATGACTAGTGTGCATATTCAAGTGACGAATTCTTTACTAATATTTTCTTGAAGCCTTCAAGACTGCATGTTTTGTCGACAAGCTAGTTAACAAAGAGGAATGGTTAAGTGAAAAGATAAGTGGTAATGTTCTATTTTGACCTTATCTAGGATACAAATAGATGGGATTCTTCTGTGAGTTGTCTATGGAAGGCATGATTGGTACATTTTGCATTATGAAAATGACATTTTTTGCAAACTACAACTTAACTTGTCTTTAGCAGTACACGGATTGTAGCACACAAACCTTGCCTATGGCAGCCCTTGTATGCTAAACAAGTTATCCAATTTATGAAGCAAGATAATACCTGATTGTGGCTTTGATTGTGAAGATGCAAAGATTTGCAACACGTGATATGTATTTTGCAGATTTTTATGATCATGATTCATCATTGGCCTATTACTTAGACTTATAGTGCGATGAGAGTTTGGGGACAACACCGAAATTGGGTTGAGGGGTAGTGTTCCTCTTGAGGGTCTAGGGGTAGTGCCCCTAAATGGGTCAAGGGCTAGTGCCCTCGTGGGGTTTTGGGGCAGCGCCCTAGGTGTGTTCCTTGACGTGATACATTGCGAGGTCAAGGGGTGGAGCCCATGCCACCAAGCCCAAATGAAGACGTGCGAAACCGCACATACCTTATTGGAACACGCCATTCTCATGTTTTTAAAAAAAATTCTAGATTGGCATGTCATAAACCAAACAAGCATTCAAGTTTCGTAATTTTTAAAAAAAATTGAAATAGCCGAGCCTCTGTGTTGGGACTCGCCAAGACGAGGTGAGCCCGGTGAGTCTCCAAGCTCGACAAGTTTGGGAAAGACTTGGAGACTCGGCTTGCCTGGCTCACTTTGGACTCACTGAATCTTGGCGAGTCTCGTTTCTTTGAGCACAGGTCTATATAGTAAGTTTGGATGTTTATTTTCTCGAATCTTGATATTATTCTCTTAGGAATATTGAGATGTAAACCTAAAACTATGCTTCAAATTTCTAACCCTCCATCTAGAAATTATTTCCCTTGCAACAAGGTAGGGTAGCTCAAGCATTTATGAATAGTACATTAGGATTATGAATATTTCCTCAAGTTACATTGGTTCTGGTTCAAATTCAAGCACTTGTCAACTGAAAGTTTTGCTTCATATTTAATAGAAGCTCTGAGCCTTATTGAATTCTGAATTTTTTTTGTAGTCACGTAGAAGTTGGATCAGGGTTAAACAGTCCTCTTATTAACTGATTATATTAAGATGTCTTTGTTGAAGCATTTTTAGACAAAAAATCAATTTTAGACTTTTAAACTTAGTTTTGAAGTTATTTTGTTTGATTTTTACAACTAGCGATGAGTGTTTATCTTATTTGTATTGCTATTCTTATTATTAAATTTTACAGGTCCTTCTCACAAATGGCTGAACATGGAGAGTAATAAACGTAAGGCATGGGACACAGGCGTTATCTACTTAGCAGCTGTAAATGTTCTTTGTCAAAATGACATGATAAGTAGACATGAGAAATATAATGTAATCGATAAACTGAAATTCATTAAGCAGAGGTATTGAGCTTCCTCAATGCAGCCTGTTTTGTTAGCATTTATTTCTTTTATATGGGATATTTATGAATTATAATTTCAATTATTGATTGCTCTTGTGCATATGGATGGCAGGTTTCCAAATCTCCAAGTTTTAGGTATTCAGCATGGATTTTCAAATGGCTTTGCACATGATGCTAATGAAATAAACAACACTATTTTGAAGGAATACATCACGTTTCCTGTGCTTGTGTCTTCCTTGAATTTTAGCAAGGTTAGTTATATGAGAGAATTACAGCTATTCCACCTTCAATTCAATTTATTTGTTTTATTGAAATTCTGTATTGTAGATTCACATAGTGTCTAATTTCAATTCATCAACTAGTGTTTATGTAGTTTATTCTTCTTTTAAATTTTACTTTTGGTTTCTATTTCTGTGACATGCTTCATTTTATACTATCATTGAACATTTCATTAGAAATCCTCCCATGAAATGTAGCCTTTTTATAAATGTAAGGAGGTTTTCTTGCCTTAAAATGTGAGATCTCTTCAAGGGAACTGTCAAATTATTTGAATCTATTGCTGATATAATCCTTGGCTCTCTTTTTACTTTAAGAATTTTTTTTGGCTCGATTTTTTTTTACAACAAAAATCGAAAGTTGTTTATTCGTTGCAAATTGCAAAGCTGTTTGTCAGCAACTTTTGAGGGTTTCTCAGTGTTCCTTTTGGTAGGCCACGTTCATTTTCTGCAGCAACCGTGTTTTTGTGCTGATAGGAGGGTTTTTATTTTTTGCCCACATTTTTGTGTTTCACAACCTTCGTTTTGCTGTTTTTCTTCTATTTACCAGCCATTTCTCTCCGATTCATCTGTTTTTCTATATACTCACGACAAGATGACGTGCCCATGTGCCATTTCGTGATGAAAATGGTTCATTTCCGTCCGTGTGTGTTCACAAATCTGTGTTTGAGTGGTTTTTTTTCCCTCGAGCCTATGTTTCTCTTGCATGACCTTTGTTTTTTCGTGTTTTGTGGAGCTGTGATTTTCTTGGCGCTCACGCCCATGTTTGTGCTTAGGGTTTTGCTCGATTTTTCCTCAAAAATATTGGGTTTTTGCTCTTCTACAATGGTTAGGGTTTTCGGGGCAATGGGTTTTTCACATTTTTCTAAAAAAATGTGGTGTTTTTTCATGGGTTTGTGTATTTTTTCCCAAAAATCTTACTTCTGTTTGTAAAAGTGTTTTCTTCGATTTTTGCCAAAAATTGGGGTAATAGGTTTAATAAGTTTTTCCTCAATTTTTTTTTGGGTTTTTATAGTTTTTCCTCAAAAATTATTTCTAGGTTTTTATTATTTCCTCAAATTATTTATGGGTCTTTATAATTTTTTCCTCAAAAATTATATTTGGGTTTTGCCTGATTTTCTCCTATAAATCATGGTTGTTTTTCGTTTTTTGCACAAATTTTCACACAAAAATTGTGGGATCTTTCTCTGCAAGAGGGTTTTATGATTTTTTCCACAAAAAATCACAACGAATGTTTCAGTGTCTAGGTTTTTAGAATTTTTCCCTCAAAATGATTGTAAGTTTTATAATTTTTTCCTCAAAAAAATTATTGTAAGGTTTTATAAAATTTTCCTCAAAAAATTAGTGTTGGATTTTCTAATTTTTCTCTTAAAAGAATCAGACATTTTTTCATGGGTTATCTCAGTATCACAACAAGGGTTTGGCGATTTTCTCCATAAAAAATGTGGGTTCTTGTAGTCTGTTTTGGGTTGTAGTACACATTTGCAAAAGTTTTTGCTGATTATTTGAAGAAAATCCTGTCTGTTTTTCAAAAGCATTTGAGGGTTTGATGATTTTCTCCTCAAAATCGTGGTTTCAGTTTTAGAAGCTGAACTCGGTGTCTCTAGCTACAGGGAGGGACAATTTTGTTTTCCAACATCAGGTTGTAAGGATTTTGGTTATCTTGGTTATTTCTAGATGTAATGTCACTTTTTATGTAATTTGAGACACTACTTGTAATTCCCCAATTCCATGAATATAAATTTACTGCTAATAACAAATGCTTTATTTGATGCTTAATTACAATGGAAAATGACTGATAATGAATGAGTATTAATTCCAAATGATACGCTGCCAAATAATGATGATAATGATCACAATATATATGGGTTGTATCTAATATTACAATGAGATATATGCTCGATAACGTGGAATGCTGTCTCTGATATACATAGTAGATCCATGCGAATATGCAGGTTGTCTGGTACAATGACAATGCTGTCTCTGATGTACAATGAATCACATGCAATGTAGAGGTTGTCTAGTACAATAACAATGTTGTATTGCACAGGCTGTATCTGATTTATCTATATCACTATGCACTGAACAATGGAAGCCGTCTCTGATATGCCTTTATATAATTATGCTTTTGATATGATGCGGTCTTTGATAATGCAAATAAATACTTGCACCATCAATTGCTTTAGCAATCTACTGCTCTAAACAAAGCGATCCACAAAGGGATAATATATTTTATATTCTGAATTCAATAATCGTGTTCTTGTAATTGATACGATTTGCATTATATGCATGCTCGATATATGGAAGAGGCACGAGGGAGTAGTCACCTCTCATCATAATAATAATGAAGAGTCACTATTAATCATCGTAATAATCAAAATGATTATTACAATGATTTTCATTAATCCTGTGTTGGTTATACATTGTTAAGACAGGTCTGATTAGTATGAGAATCGAGTAAGTGTGGAAGCACACGATTATGCAATGACAAATGCGATTAGTGTGAGAAGCGGCTAAGTGTGGAAGCACATGATAATGCAATGTGATTATGGTATGAAGTAATGTAACTATGTAGATAATGCAATTATGACTAAGCAGTTTATGATTATGAGATAATGCAATTGTGAGTATATGAGGAAATGTGATTACGAGATAATGCAATTATGATGTAATTCTATATGCAGGCCGATGTTATTACTGAGGTGGCATGATCATGCTATGGATGCAATTACATCAATCTAGATGTATTTATGTATGACATGGTTATATGGCTACTATATATGGATGTATGATAGTGATAACTGTTATGCATATGTATATGGTGGGATGTATGATGGTGTCATGGATGGATGCATGTAGGATGATGCAATGTAAAGGTTGGGGACATTACACTAGAAGTTTTGCAGCATTAAGGAGGATCTCAGCAACAGACTCACGTTGTAGAGTGTTCTGAAGAGAAAGGGGCACCTTCTATGTATTCATGACCAAAAGGGGGCAACCTTCTATGCATTTGTGACCAAAAGACCTGCAAATTGTCTTCTATAGGGTAGTTAGAACGATGACCATTAAGGGAGGGTATTAAAATAATGTAATGGTTCTTTAATGGCCATCTTAGTTAGTTTAGGTAGTTTCTAATTCTATCTTTTGTTTATGTTTGTTTCGTTTAGAAACATTCTAATGTAGTTGCCTATATAATTTAACTCCATTTACATTATTGAATATACAATTACCATCATAGGATAAGAACAAAGATACCCTATATAATTAAGCTAAGTTACCAAGTTCGCTCTTTGGGGTCTTGGTCCCATAGAAAATGGGTGCGTGTATGGGTTCCTGCAACGGGAGCGACCTGGGTATGCCTAAGGCCCCTCCTAGGCACCTTGGGTGGGACCTTGGGCATACCTAGGCCACTCCTGGGCGAACCCACAAGGACCCAAGGGCTGCCCAAACCAAAACTTAAATGAAATTCAAAAACTTTAAAACATTTTGATAAACCAAAATGTGCCAAATACTTAATTTGCTTGTAAGTGATAAAATTGTGAAAATGATGTTCGCTATGAAGGTTTGTGTGGTTTCAATAGCCTTAATTTGAGTGATTGCCCACGGACCCCCATGAGGGATACTGAATCTTGACTTTGTTGGGGGCAATGCTTCTTGATGCCGTTGGAGGCATTATCCCCAAGTGCCCATGAGGGGTGCTATCCCTCAGACCATCCCAACTCACACTATTTATTAGGATCTCTTGTGACATAAGAAACTAATTACAATTAAGGAGGTTCAGGAGTGGAGACCGAAATTGACAATTTTAGACAATTATATTTATGATTCATAATATCATTGATCAATGATGTACTAGCATACTATCAAAGATCCAATGCCATTATTATTATAAAATATAATATTTATGATGTATCAAGAATATTATTTTGTATATATATGCACAAACACACACATACACATAAATTTATACATACATACGTATGTACATATACAAACACACACATATAAATAGCCGTACCCAAATGTATTGTATGGAAGAAAAAAATTCCATTGTATCACCATACCAAAACCTTATACCTATACTTGACCCCATGTTGGAATTGCTAACTTAGATTTGTAAGTGACAAAATTCTAATAGTTATATGACAGTCAAAGCAAGTAACATACCAGTATAAACATGTATGGTGGCTAATCTACACAAATATATCTAGGATACCGGGTTCGGTCCCTGCCCCCTGCGGACCCTGCCAAATTCGAACCGGTCGGAAATTCGGGTCCGGTTTGACTGTGGGTTCGGATTTTTTTGGATGGGTTCGATTTTTCAAAACCAAATTCGAACCCGGTTTTTAATGGTTCAAACCCGGGCGAATTTCGCCGAAAAACTCGAATTTGGGTCGAATTTCAAGCGAATTTGCCCTGCGGTTTCACTTAAAACGCGATTTTATTGCAAATTTTATGAAAATTTGGTGTCCACAACCCTAAAA
>MU225951.1:1528002-1562399 GCA_018584345.1 Thuja plicata | reverse complement strand
AGTATATGATGGTATGATCATGGATTCATGATTCATGATGGTATGATTACAAATTTAATAGTGTTTTTATTGTTTAAATGTTTACTTTTTATGATACTACGTGACATTCTAATCTTAACTCATGCTTGTAGGCTGCATTTATATCAAAATATGTATATATATAAAAAAAAAAATTACATATTTTTGTACTAACGAACCCGAACCCAAACCCCTTTTCAAAATTTTGGCGAACCGGCGAACCGGTTCTTCGAACTCGAACCCGAATTCGAACCCGAACCGGCATCCTAGAAATATATCAATAAACAAAGTGTTGCAACTCTCTTTATTAATAGTGTGACACCCTCAAACTTGGTATGATAGGGTCATAATGGAAACTATAAATTGTTTTGAAATGGACAGCAATTAAGTTGAAATATTATGATATTACCTTGAAATCTCACAATTCTGATATTAAATAGAAATCTTCAATCACATTGGATTTCTCAATCAACAAATTGGCACCAGAATGAATTGAAATCTTTTAGACCTTGAAATGGAATCATCTCACGTAGACAAGATGCTTTTTGTCCTCTAGATTCCCTACACCAATGAGTTTTCATCCACAAACATGGACATGAACAAAAATGTTCAAGCTTTGTAAAAGGGTTTGATACTAATAACAATGGAGAATCTCTTTGTGCTCAACTCTTCCCTTTATATTAAGATTTTTAATTTGAGTTTCATTTTACTACGTAACATCTCTCTAAAGGTGTTAAAAAACAAGTTTTTACTGAAATATTACATTAGAGGCACATTAAAAAATAATAATACATAAGTCATGCTTTTTACAGTGCTATAAAGTTATTGGGGCAACCTAAAAATATATTGTAAAACCATTTACCTAAATTTATTCCTTAGTCTATAGGGAAAAAAAGGCTATGGGTTTCGCAAACGTTTTATCTTTGAAAATGGGGTATGACATGGTGGATTTTCTATTTGGTCCCCTATTGGATTTTAAACATTCTTTCTACTTATTGAGAATTGCAATGCCCAGGTTTTACGAAGGACATTAGTACGATAAATTAGGTGGAATGAATCTTCGATGTTCACAAATACAACACAAGCAATATTGCAATGCACACACATACACACAAGTGTTATTGTCTCCACAACAACAATAGCATAAGTACCCAAACATGTCTAGAAGAGAAATGATGGATTTTTTACTTGGTCCCCTACTGAATTTGAAACTTTCTTCCTATCTGTTGAGAATTGCAATGCCCATGTTTTACTAAGGGCATTAGTATTGTAAAATAGGTTGAACAAATTTTTGATGCTCACAAATACAACACAAGTAATGTTGCAATGTACACACATACACACAAGTATTTTTGTCTCCACAACAAAAGTAGTATGATGAACCGTACACGTAGAGAAGCGAGATGCAAGTGGCACACACATGAAGATACTTGTCATTTCAATGAGTGACAAACATCTCAAAGTGGTACTCTCTCCAAAACAAAAGTATCTACATGAGATTCACAGAAGTGGAGAGTTGTCTCTGATGCAATCAACCCAATAGGACACACAACACAATGTAGTACAAGCTCACATAAAAATGAAAGACAACACATGGAAGGAGACCCAAATGGTTCATCCCCTGGATGTGTCAATTGTAGTGAAGAGGTGAGTTAGATTAATTAAGAAGAAAGATGCAACCCATTTCCATCCTTCGCACTTTTACAAGAATCCATACTTTGTTCACTACTGAATTAGATTCAAATACTGCATTCGGTTGCTATTACAACATAAGCATCCATGTAAACAATATCCATAATTTTCTAACATCATAAAGCAGAATAAAGCCTCCGCTTAATTCATTGATTATTCCAATGAATTCCTTCATTAATATACACAATGCATATAAAGGAAAGGATGGAGACGTAGAGTCATTTTATATGCTTCAAATTAATAAAAACAAAACTGTAAAGCTTTTATTTCCCATTTTAGGTACTTTTTTTATTGAAAATTTACAACCTTTCAATGGTTGTTTGGTTTATGACATGCTCATTTAGGATTCTGCTCATGTTTGTCTTCAAGTCAATTTCATTCTCTTAATCAAAATATATACATGAAATATAACATTTAAGTCACATTTTAATGTGTTTTTCCTTTCTCATACTTCAATTATATTTCATGTATATATCGGTAGGATGTTTGAGAGTGGTATCAGATCTCTAGAAGTTATAATGTAGACTCTCTCTCTCTCTCTCTCTCTCTCTCTCTCTCTCTCTCCACAGATCCCCACAAGGGGTGCTACTCTCAACCTCATTTTGGTGTTGCCCTCAAACCCCCATCAAACTATAAGTCTAAGACTCTAAGAAAATAATAGGCCAATGAATAAATCATGATTATAAGATCCACAAAGTACATATCTCTTGTTACAAATCTATGTATCTTTGTAGTCAAAGCCACAATCAAGGATTATCTTGTTTCATACATTGGACAACTTGTTTAGTATACAAGGATTGTCATAGGCAAAGTTGGCATGCTACAGTCATTGTACTGTTGAATACAAGTTAAGTCGTAGTTAGCAAGAAATGGCATTTTCATGATGCAAAAATGTATCATCATGACCCGCATAGACAACTCATAGTACAATTCTATATATTAGTACCCTAGCTAAGGTCAAACTAGAACATAACTATTTATCTTTTTACACAGTTGTTCCTCTTTGTTAATGAGCTTGACAATAAAACATGCAATCTTGAACATTTCAAGAAAGCTTAAATAATTCCTTACTTGGATATACACACCAGTCATTGAGACACAAGAAAATATCATGACTACATCATCATCCAACACCTATCTTGGACACCAATGCATAACTTGCCATGATTTGGAATGAGTAATGTAGGCTCTTGTGAGCCATAGTCTTATTTTTTTTAGTTTTGATATTTGTTTTGATGTCATGGATTTCATATTCCATGATTCTTGTATGCATTTGACAATATTTATATATCTAAATGTGTTATTTTCTTCAACTTGTGATGAGGTTATTGTGTCTTTAAAATTTATTTATTAAAGGGTGCATGAAACAAGTTTTAAATCCTTAACAAATTCTGAATTTCTTGGATTTTACACTTTGTTGAATCTTTGCAGCTTTTATGCCGAGTCTAGGTACTAAGTCTGAGTAAAAAATCAGTTTGACAAATATATTAGAATATGATTATATTGTTTAATGGTCATCTTATGTAAATATATGTAAATTAGATCGATAAGTTTAGATAAGATCGATTACTCGATCTTCTGAAGTTTCCTTTAGAAACTTTCTATTTTTATCTCTTGTAAATTCTTTATATTGATCACATTGATCAATTGTTAATAACAAAATCATTTTTTACCAATTACTTAGCGTAATATGGTATCAGAGCCAAATTTCTTTTTCAAGAAAAAATCAATAATTTCGTTTTTGAAATTATTTGCTCTTTAATTTTTTCTCGAAATCCTTTGTGTAATCTGTTTTTTGGCCTCTCTGCTATACAAACCCGACTAGGGTTTTCAGTTGTAGAAATTCATTTCCCTTATGTCAATATTGACGCTACTTCTTGCATTCGTTTTTGGCTTGGCTCGTATTCGTGGCTTTTTGCTACCGTTTTTGGCTTCTAAGCCATTCTCTGTAAAAAACGACCACCTGTATGGTCGGTCTCTGAAAAAAACGACTGTTTTTTCCAGATTTATGAAAAAATTGCCATTTTTGAAGCTTTTAGCCGCGACCTGTTTTTTGGTCGAAAACCCTAATTTTTGGGCTCGAATCTTTTTTTCGATCTCACATTCTTGGTGGTTTTTTCGAGAGCTCAACTGGGTTGTAGTCCGTTTTTCTGGGTGCCTCATTTTCTGTGCCTCAAAATTTGTGCCTGCGGATTTCAAATCCGATTTCAGATTCCTTCTGGGTTTTTCTAGATTTGTTTTGTGTCTTTGTTTGATTTGTCTGGGCCAGCCAATTTTTTTTTGAAATTCGTGCCAGCTGTACATAATTTTTTGAAGTCTGTGCCTGATTTAACCTTTGCTTTCTGCATTGGGATTCGTGTTTTGGATTCTGTGTTCATGCCTCTTCTCTATTTTCTCGCTTTATGTACATTGGGAAGCGTGCAAGATGGCATCACTCACCAACTGATGCTGCAAGGCAATCAACAATTCAACGACCGCAATTATAACACTTGGAAACAACGCATGTTGACCATCTTCGAATACCGCCGCCAAGAAACACTTGTTTTGTGCACAGAGACTCGTCCGACCACAGTCCCAGCCGATCAGGACAAGTTTGATGATCGAAATCGAGAGGTTGTTATGCTTCTCAAGCTCTCTGTCACAAATGATCAGTTGCCACAGATTCCCTCTACTAAATCTACAACAAACATCTAGAAGCATTGGAAGGAGTTGCATGAGACATCCGAGAGGAGTCGCGCATTCTTTCTGAAGAACCAATTGTTCTCCATTATGATGGATGAGCGCATGTCCTTTCGGGAGCATCTCACGAAGATTAAGGGCATTCGCGATAAGCTTGAAGCTATCGATTGAAAGATGGAGGAAGAAGATATGGTAGTCATTACTCTGAAAAGTCTACCTAAAACTTACGAGCACTTTATCGAGACTCTCAACATTACTTCCACTAATGTTGACCTGAAATTTCCCGAGTTGTGCACCAAACATCTGCAGTAGGATCGTTGGAAATGATAGTTTGGTAGCAGTGCCACCTCATCCTCCTCAGACCCGGCCTTTGCAGCAAAATCCTTTCACAAGGATAAAGGTGAATCTCAACCATCTCAGTCTTTTCAGCAGAAGGGCTTCAGTCAGTCTCAGGATGGTTCAAAGAAGAAGAAGATTTAGTGTAATTATTGTCATAAATTTGGCCATATGTTAAAGGATTGTCGCCATTGATTAGCATCCGACCAGCGGAAGCAGGGAGGATCTTAGCCTAAAGCTAATGTTGCTGAGCACACAGAGCAAAAAGAGTCTGCCTTTTACTCTTTCATGGCTAAAATACCTCCAGACCATGTCAAATCTTCTGCCTTGTATATTGATTCTGGTGCTTCTCGACATTTCACTCACTCATAGGCGTGATTGGCTTACAAAATTTTCTCCCTTTACTGATTCAGTTATATTTGGAGGAGGTGAAGAGTATACAGTTGTCGGCAAGGGCAACATTCAGATTTAGTCTGGTGGGAGGAGTCTCATATTCCTCAACGTATAGTATGTTCCTGGCATGGAACTCAATCTTCTCTCAGTCAGTCAGATTATGCGACATTCTCCTAAGCTCGATGTTCTATTCAGTGCACACAAGTGCTCGATTGTTGATCGTGTGACACGCACTATTGTAGTTGCTGGCATTGAGGATCATGGTCTATACAGACTTGTGGATACAGGTGATTCTCTTGAGCATACCTTCGTAGCAAAATCAACATCTATCAGTAGTGTCTGGCATCAGCGACATGGTCACCTGAACATTCATTATCTTGCTCAGCTTGTTCGGGATGATTTAGTACTTGGTCTACCTGAAATTCAAACTCAAAATCAGCGAGTTTGTGGTGCTTGTCAGGGTGGGAAGCAGCACAGGACACCGTTCAAGGATGGTGACTCATGGCGAGCCTCAAAGGTACTACAATTGGTCCACGCTGATGTATGTGGTCCAATGAACACTACTTCTGTTACTGGGTGTAGGTATTTCTTGCTTTTTGTTGATGATTTCAGTAGAAAAATGTGGCGTACTTTCTTAGATAGAAATCAAATGTGTTTACTGTATTTCAGAAATTTAAGGCCTTAGTAGAAAAATAATCCGGTTGTTCTCTTATTTCTCTTAGGTCTGATAATGGGGGGGAGTTTTGTTCTACTGCTTTCTCTTCTTTTTGTGATACACATGGCATAAAATGTCAGTTAACCACACGATACACCCCTCAGCAAAACGACGTTGTAGAGCGTCGCAACCACACCATTACAAAAATGGCCAGGTCTATGATGGAACACATAAATGGTCCTAAGAAATATTGGGCAAAAGCAATGTTTACTGCGGTCTATCTCCTTAATAGGTCTCCCACACATTCTGTTAAAGGGAAGACTCCTGAGGAAGCCTGGACTGGTCGCAAACCTAGGATCAACCACCTGAAAGTTTTTGGCTCTTTATCTTATGTATGGATTCCTGATGCTCAGTGCTCTAAGTTGGATTCCTGATGCTCAGAAGCTTATGTTTACACGGTACAGTGACAACCATAAGGTTTACTGGCTGATTGATGTAGACACTGATCGTTTTATCTTCAGTCGCAATGTTGTCTTTGATGAAGAATGAGGACCATTTCAGCTTTCCTCATCTGAGCAGAATTTAGAGTATCAGCCTTTGAAGGCTTCTGATTTGGGTGTCCGTCTTCCATTGGGTTCATTTGATGGTAGGGATGATGCAGACTCTATCTTTGATGACGCATTACCTGACTTTCCTTCGGATGATGTTGATCTTCCACCTGTTGCAGATCCTCTTCCACCTCCAGTTCCAGTTATTCCTCCTAATGTTGGCACATCTACTCTCCGGTCTAAATGGTGGGCTAAGACAATCAGTGATCTCTGTCCTGATGAGCTCATTGAGAGTAGATCCTCTAGAAATAAGGGCAAGCAGCAAAATACTGTTAACTTTGCTCTCATGGCCAACCTACATAGCATTTATGAGCCTAAAACATTTAAAGCGGCTACAGGGATTCCAGAGTGGGAATAGGCAATGGATGCAGAATACTAGAGTCTTATGAAGAATCACACATGGGTTCTCTCTGATCTTCTGCCAGGGAAGAAGCCCATTAGCTGCAAATGGGTATATAAGGTCAAGTATCATGCAGATGGTACCTTAGATAAATACAAGGCCAGATTAGTTGCTTGAGAGTTCACACAGCGGGAGGGCATTGATTATGAGGAGACTTTTGCTCCTACTACCAAGATGAGTACAATTCGTCTTCTTCTCGCTATTGCAACTTAGTTTGGATGGAAAGTCCATCAGATGGATGTGAAGAGTGCCTTCCTCAACGATGAGTTGCAGGAAGAGGTCTACATGATGCAACCTCCTCATTTCAAGGTTGCCGACACAAAACACCAAGTATGTAGGCTCAAGAAAGCACTCTATGGACTCAAACAGGCTCCTCGAGCGTGGTACATCAAGATTGATCAATACTTGGTTGCTTATGGTTTTCAGCATTGTCCTCCTGACAGTGATCTATATATCAAACGCTCCGGTGATAATATTCTTTTCCTTGTTGTCTATGTGGCTGACTTGATCATTACTGGCAGTTCAACACTTTTGATTGCAGAAATCAAACAAGACCTGTGCAACGATTTTGATATGACAAATTTGGGGCTTCTCCATTATTGTTTAGGTGTTGAGGTTTGACAGATTGATGGTAGCATTTTTCTTTCTCAGTCTAAGTATGCCAGGAATTTGGTTGACAGGTTTCGAATGCAGGATTGTAAACCTGCTTCTACACCTATGGAGAAAGGGCTGAAGTTATCAACCAAGTTTGATTCTCCTCCTGTTGATGAAACCACTTACAGACAGCTAGTAGGTTGTCTCATCTATCTTACTGCTACTAGACCTGATCTCAGGTTTGCAGTCAGCTATATTTCACGCTTCATGACAGCCCCCAAAGTTGATCAATGGGTAGCAGCGAAGCGTGTGCTGTGTTATGTGAAGGGCACTCCTGATTATGGACTTCTTTACACTCGAAGTTATGATCCTACACTCAGTGGGTTCACAGATTCAGATTGGGCAGGTTCGGTTGATGATAAGAAATCAACCTCTAGATATGTGTTCAGTTTGGGATCTGGCGCAGTCACATGGACTAGTAAAAAGCAGTAGGCAATATCTCTCTCCTCGACATAAGCAAAGTACCGAGGAGCTGTTAAGGCAGCTTGTGAAGCAGTTTGGCTTCGTCGGATGGTTGCGGATATCTAGCTGTCTCAAGTAGGTCCGACTCCCTTGTTTGCTGATAATGAGGGCGTTCTCAAGCTTGCCAGGAACCCAGTCTTCCATGAAAGAACCAAACATGTGGACATTCATTGTCATTACATTTGGTAGTTGGTTGAAGACGAGATAGTTCAGTTTTAGTATGTTCCAACTGCGGATCAGACTGCAGACATTCTCACCAAGCCTCTTGGTCCAGATAAGTTCGCTAAATTTAGGGGGTAGCTTGGTGTTGTTGACAGATTGATCATTAAGGGAGGGTATTAGAATATTATTATATTGTTTATTACTTTAATGGTCATCTTATGTAAATAAATGTAAATTAGATAGATAAGTTTAGATAAGATCGATTACTCGATCCTCTGAAGTTTCCTTTAGAAACTTTCTATTTCTATCTCTTGTAAATTCTTTATATTGATCACATTGATCAATTGTTAATAACACAATCATTTTTTACCAATTACTTAGCGTAATAAAATTCGAGTCTTATAACACTGCTTCGAACCCTCAAAGTCAACTAGACCTCCTCTCAAGTTTTTGCTCTCACTTTTCTATTCCCAAAATAACACAATGAAATGACATAATGGGTTCCCCTTGTTGGGAAAGGTGTTTCAACCCAAGTTATTGGGCTCCGAGTCTAGGATACCCAAATGTTGATTCTCGTAGACTGGCCAAGTCTAGTGGACTCACTAGATTCACTGAGTCTAGGTGAGTCCTGAGCCCTAAGCTTGGGCTATGTGGGCAATGGAAAAAAACAACAAAAAAGCCATAAAATTCAATACTTCAATTTGGTTTTTTTTGACTCATATTTGCTCCTCCATTGTAAAAGTAACTTCATTTAATTTTCAAGCCTAAGGAGAAGACGAATAGAGAGCTGTGAGCAAAATTTAGATTACATTGTAGAGAAACCAGCAGGTAGTTTGAGCAAAATCGATTGTAGAATCAAATTTGAGCAGGTTGTAGCTACTTTTGGTGCATCTAAAGGTGTCTACAAAGGATTGTAAAGAGCTCACTATTGATTTCAAGCTAGATTTAAGAGGTAAATTTGTATTATGAAGGGCTTTTTTTTTGTTATTTAACAAAAAAATCATTATCCTTTTAAATTTCATCTTTCTTTTTTCTATTTTAGTTTAGTAGATCAAAGAACAAATCCTAAGTGTGTTTGATATTTTTTGGAACAAAGGCTTAGTGTTTTTGTAAAATAGATTTTTTATAGTTGGAAAGCCTACGTTATTTTACATTAGTTGAATTATAAATTACTGTTGGAAATGTTGTCATTGTTTTATGTTGTCATTGATGTCAACAATATAGAGACAATTGAAAGCTATCATGGTGCTTTGATATAGGGCTTTAGGATAGAAGATTATTTATTTTTACGACGAAAGGATTGATGTCAGAGATGTTTGTGATGTCAAATAAATCACCGTGAAAAAACGTTCAAAGAAGATACTTTTATTATGTTGGCCGAAAATAATCAAAGCTTGAATTAAACTAATATCTATCAAACATGTTGCTAGCCAACCATATAACATTGGCAAAATTGCATATAAATGCTGAAAGGTGGCTGCTCCAAGTTATTGATATATGTAAAATGAAAGTGCAGCATTCAATCTGTAGAAGTCAGCGAATTATCTTGAAAAGAAACATGTAACTTTAAAGTCAGAATTGGAAAGCTTTCTGGAAATGATAAAGGCATACAAAATTAATATATGTGAGGGGGAGAATCACTTAGACATGGTGCTAGTTCTTTTATGTAATGTCATGTAATTAAATAGTTAATTAAAATTAATTGTATGGCCCCAAAACTTAATAATAATATTTTTCGGCCCCTTTTTATTAATTAGTTAGTTATTAATGTTTTGGTCGTGTTGGACCGTTTGTAACCCTTCGGGAAACTTCTCGGAGCCCATTTATAAGGCCGTCTTTGGCATAGTTGTAGGTATGGCGAATATGATTTTTTATTTGTATTTGTGAATTCCAGTTGGAGTTCAGCACGATTGCAATTTCGGAGGTGCAAGACCCTTCCTATTCTGTATTTGTAGTTTTGGCAGGAATAACTACTCACCCTATTCTGCCCGTTGTTCTCAATCTCTGTAATCCAGGATCTATCTTGTGTGGAAATTCAAGTACTTATTATCGGCGATCCATTCTTTTCTCCGTGTGGACGCATTTATCACATCTGCATCATTTATTTTGGCTATAACATTAAAATACTATATTGCTAAGCATAAATTCCCTATTATTTGCCAGCGATACAATTCAAGGCTTAGTAACCAACCTTTAACGTACGGGAAAGGAGTAACGACATGGAAATCCATCGTATGGTGTGGCTTAGTGTTGTACGTGGGAAGAAGACGTGGTTTGACTGTACGAAGCAGGTTGGATGTACGGTGAGAACAAGTGAGGTTGTCGTACAGTGTTTGGAATTAGCTGTACAGGTAAGATTTAAGCCATATGCGGAGTAATTAGCCGTAATTAGTTGTACGAGGTGGGAGCGTACAAAGAGGGTGCATACAGACAAGTTGTGCCGTCAGGACATTACAGGTGATATCAAAGCTGGTGATTCTGCCAACTTGTCGAGTAGTGGGTGCGAGTATACACCAGGAGGTACCGTTCTGCGGATAGAATGAGGGAACCACAGGATCGTACTGCTGAAATCACGACACTGTAAGGGAACTAACCAGAAGCCAATCTCAGCTCAACGAAGACGTGGTTAGAGGGAAACAACGACAACATCTTATGGAGGAGACATTGTGACGATTGGCAGGAGATAGAACAAATGGAGATCAAAATGGACATGGCAAAAATTCGGTCACTGGAAACCACATTGCTCACATTCTCGACCGATGATGCCGACATTTCCTGAGAGAGCAGAAGCACCTCGCGAGAGCAAGAGCCCACTTTCCAGGAGTTGCAAGAGCAACCGATACAAGACTGGAGGGATGCGGGTCTTGAGGTAGATATATCCTTCCAAGTATTATGTACATCTTTGAATGAAATACTCGAGCGGTAGGAGTCGTGGCTATTACAACGATGACATCAAACAAAAGATTGGCAAGCTAAACATATCATCCATTGATGCGTCCGGGACAACATCAACACGAGCATGGGTACAAAAAGCAGACGCCTACTTCAGGCTCAACCCAATGCCGGAGGATGAGGCGATCAAATTTGCAGTTCTTCATCTAGAAGGAATTGCTCACAAATTGTGGCGCCATGGGATGGTAATCCTTGGTCACGATCGAGTAACCTCATATGCGGACTTATAGATCGCTTTGATGGGAAGAATCCAGAACTCAACGTCAAAGAGTTGACCCAACTAAAGCAATCAGGACCCATGGACAATTACATCACAAAATTTCAAAGGCTGTCTGTGTTGGTTACAGTCATCTCAGAGAGGAGACTGGTTGTGTTGTTCATAGATGGGCTAATGGAACTCCTTAAAGGTTGGGTCAAAGGGTTCAACCCTGGCATGCTCACCCAAGCGATTAAGAAGGCACATGACATGGCTACCTCATCTTCTTCTACCAAGAGTTACACGCATTCCAAACCACCCCTCGTACTGAAGGAGAAAGATAGCAAATCATACCCCAAGAAACTATCACTGGATGAGGCAATGAAGCAAGAACTCAGGAGGAGAAAGCTTTTTTACTTATGTAAGGAGCCGTGGGAACCCGGTCACCGATGCTTAGGCAAAGGAAAGATCCATTACATTGATGTGGTGTCAGACGATGAGGAGGAAAATGAAAAACCTGAGCCACACTTAAAGAGGAAGCTAAAGGAGAAATAAATATGTGGAGAAAATTGCCACACTAGTACGGAGAGGGGGCGTCATTGCATCACTGACTAACACTCCAAGGTGCAATGTGTTTCGGGTTCGTGGTACGCTCCAGGGAGAGTGGGTCCTAGTCATGTTAGACAGCAAGGCCACTCTCAACTTAGTTAACTCATCACTCGTCACTCGAAGGGGTTTGCGTACGAAGGAGCACGCGGGGTTTGAAGTCAAGGTAGCGGGAGGAAATCTACTATCATGCACTCATCTAGTTCCGCAATTGTGTATTACCATGGCCGTAATGAATGATTTCTTTGTGGTAGATCTTGATGATATGAATGTCATCTTGGGCATTCAATGGATGGAGACCCTCGACCAGTACACACAGAGTTTCAAAAGGATGGAATTCTCATTCAAAGTGGGTGGCAAGGTGGTACTGAGAGGAATGTCGAATGAGAGTCCGAGGGAGATTTTGGCAAAATGGATGGAAGGAATTTTCAGACATGATAATGTCGTCTGGGGAGTACAATGTTTGGTCTCGACCAAACCTTTGAGTGGGCGACAAATCTTCTACCATGATGATGAGCTTCAGGCAGCATTGGGCAGGCACAATTTGGATTTCGTGGATATTCCACCTAGTATACCCCTGCAAAGAGGTTTTGAGCACACCATTGAATTGGAGGAGGGAACAAAGCCTGTTATCACTACACCCTATCACCATCCTAAGAAGTTCAAAGAAGAGATAGAAAAGACGATCCAGGAAATCCTTGACAAAGGATGGATGAGACCCAGCTTTAGTCGCTTTGCATCCTCGGTAGTGTTGGTGAAGAAGAAAGATCAGACTCTCAAGATGTTTGCTGACTACCAGGCATTGAACAAGAAGACCATCAAGAATAGATACCCCATTCCTAGGATCGATGAGCTGTTGGATGAACCACATGGAGCAGTTTACTTCTTCAAGATTGATCTTCGCTTCGGCTACCACCAGATCTGCATAAGGGAACAAGATGTCCAAAAGACAACCTTCTGTTGCCACTACGTACACTATGAGTTCTTGGTCATGCCATTCAAGTTGATCAATGCTTCAACCACCTTCCAGTCTTGCATGAACTACATCTTCAACAAGCAATTGCGTAAGTTTTTATAGGTATCCTTTGACGATATACTCATTTACAACAAGACGTGGAAGGAACATTTGAGGCATCTGGATGAGGTATTAGGAATCATGGAGTCACACTTGTTCACAAAGAGATCCAAATGTGAATTTTGGATGATCGAGATTTTGTACTTAGGCCACATCATCAGTGCTCGAGGGGTTTAGGTGCATCAGGAGAAGATTCAGGCAATTATCGACTGGCCCCCACCTAGGACACTCACAGAGCTGCATGGGTTTCTCAGACTGTGTAGTTATTACAAAAGGTTTGTGAAAGGATTTTCACAGCTAGGAGCACCACTGACAAACTTAACTAAGAGGGGAGCTTTCCATTGGGATGAGTAGGCACAACAACCCTTTGACGGGCTGAAGGAAGTCATGAGTACGTGTCTGATACTGGCACTACCAAACTTCACACGACCCTTCGTCTTGGAGTGCGATGAGTCGAGAGAAGGCATTGGAGCAATAATAATGCAAGATCGTCACCCCATCGCGTTTGAGAGTCGAAGACTTTCTAGAGCTGAAGGACTGTAATCAATCTATGATAAGGAGATGCTCGCCATCATGCACTCACTAGCCAAGTTTCGACAGTACCTCGTTGGAGCAAAATTTGTGGTGCGAACATACCACAACAGTCTGAGATATTTTCTGGAGCAAGACTTGAACGAGCGGCAACAAAAATGGGTGAGCAAAATCCAGGCATACAATTTCGACATTGAGTACGTGAAGGGAAAGAATAATGTGGTGGACGACGCCCTGTCAAGAAGACCTTCCATATGTTCACTATCACAAATTTCGGCACATTGGAAGACCCATTTATTGGTTGAGTACTCCAAGAATGCTTTTGCGTGCCAATTGATGGATGGTCATATAGAGGATGACTAGTACAAGGTGGTTGATAACATCATCTTACAAGGACATAATCTATTTGGTACCCGAATCGAAGATGAAGGAGAGGATTTTGAGGAAAGTTCATGACTCACCTTTGGCAAGACACCCAGGGTACCTCAAAACCTATAGACAAATTTGGGAGAGGTTTGCTTGGAAGGACCTCAAGGATGATGTGCTACAGTACGTATGGGAATGTACCACTTGCCAACAGAGTAAATTCAAGCATACCCTGCTTACCGAGTTATTACAACCCCTGCCAATACCTTATCAGAAATGGGAGAGCATTTCGATGGATTTCATCATTGGACTTCCTTGGGTGCAAGGGAAGGATTGTATTTATGTCGTCGTGGACCGTTTGACCAAAGGTGCCCATTTCTTTGCCATTCCCACAAGATTTCAAACAACTTAGGTGGCCTACGTGTTTTTCCGAGAGGCGTTCCGCTTGCATGGCCTTCCACGGAACATAGTCAGTGACACGGGTAGCCATTTTCTCAGAACTTTTTTGATGGAACTATTTCTCTTGGTAGGAACGAAATTGTCACCGTGTAGAAGCTACCACCCGTAGATGGATGGTCAGATGGAGTTTGTGAACAAATGGCTGGAAGGCTACCTCAGGAACTACGTTTCAGTACAACAGAAGGCGTGGGTCCATTGGCTGCATGTAGGAGAGCAGTGTTACAACACTACTCTTCAAGGCACTCTATGGTTATGAGCCTTCCTCATTTGTGGATCTAGCATTAGGCGACAATCGTGCACCGAGGGCCAAGGACTGGTTGCAGGAAAGATTGGATATCCTGAGGTCTCTCAAGGACAACCTCCAGAGGGTTCAGAATCAACAGAAGGTGTATGCAAATCGACACAGGGTAGAACAAAGTTTTGAGGTAGGAGATTTGGTTTACATCCGACTACAGCCATACAAACAATCCTCCGTGAAGAAAAGTGGTGCCGAAAAGTTGAAACCACGCTTCTATGGACCCTACAGAGTGGCTCAGAGGGTGGGTGAAGTTGCCTACGAGTTGGAACTTTTAGAGGGAAGTCAGATTCACAACGTTTTTTATGTTTCATGCCTTAAGAAGGCAGTCGGTCAGCATGTCACGGTGTCTGAGGAACTTCCACCCATTGACGAAGAAGGAAAAATTATTTTCGAGCCCACAAAGATCATCGACGTTTGAGAGAGAAAGATGAGGTCGCACACATCAAGGAGTACCTAGTTCGATGGAAGGACCTGACGTTGGAAGATGCCACTTGGGAAAGCAAATAGATACTGGAGCACCCGAATCTACAATTGCTTGAGGGCAAGCAATTCTTGGGCCGAGAGGACTTTCATGTCCCCGGAATAATTAAATAGTTTATTAATATTAATTGTATGGCCCCGAAACTTAATGATAATATCTTTCGTGCCCTTTTTATTAATTAGTTAGTTATTAATGTTTTGGTCTTGTCGGCCCGTTAGAAACCCTTCAGGAAACTTCCAGGAGCCCATTTATAAGGTTGTGTTTGGCGTAGTTGTAGGTATGGTGAATTTGATGTTTTCTTTGTATTTGTGAATTCCAATTGGAGTTTAGCACGATTGTAGTTTCGGAGTTGCAAGACCCTCCCTATTCTGTATTTGCAGTTTCGGTGGGAGTAACTCCTCACCCTATTCTGCCTATGGTTCTCGATCTTTGTAATCCCAGGATCTATCTTGAGTTGAAATTCAAGTACTTATTATCGATGATACATTCCTTTCTCTGTGTGGATGCATTTATCACAACTGCTTCATTTATTTTGGCTACAACATTAAAATACTGTATTCCGGAGCACAAGGTCCTTGTTATTTGTCAGCGATACAGTCCGAAGACTTAGAAACCAACCTTAGGGTAGACATCTCAGTAGGACTGTACGAAAGGGTCATTAGTGTGACTGTACAGACATCATCTTTACCGTATGGGAAAGGAGTGGTGGCGTGGAAGTCCACTGTACAGTGTGGCTTAGTGCTGTATGTGGGAGGAAGAGGTGGCTGTACGATGTGGCTTAGTGTTGTATGTGGGAGGAAGAGGTGGTTTGACCGTACGGTGTCATTGTACGAAGCAGGCAGGCCGTACGGTGAGAACAAGTGAGGTTGTCGTACGGTGTTTGGAATTAGCTGTATAGGTAAGATATAACACTACATGCTGAGTAATTAGCCGTACAGGGTGGGAGCGTACATAGAGGGTGCCGTATGGACAAGTTGTGCTATCGGGACATTACGTTTTAAGATTCAAATCATTTCAGAGGCAAGACACTATTTTTGAATATGGTCATGAAAGCTATATAACTATATTGGCCGACCATAAAATAATATTGCGAAGATGCTGCCAACCGAGCACACGTGAAGTGTAACAAATGTAATATAATGAACAATGACCAACATAGCATCGATTGCCATTAAGTTTGGACAATAATTTACAGAGGAGATGCTTATTCATAAACAACAACAATATGTAATTAAGAAGAGTATGAATAATTAAGAGCAGGGATTTGTATTAATAAACAAAAACAAATGAAAGACAATGTCATGTCCTGCCATGAAGTCGTGGCTTATACAAACAGATCACAACCACATTTAATTCTATTCCCTAGGTGATGTTATAAGGATGCATATTGAGTCTATATTATGATCCAAATTGAATACTTACTAATGGCCGACCTGTTGGGTTTTTGAAATAAATTAAAGTTATGTTAGAAATTGGCCGACCAAGATTGTATTACTAGTTATTTTGTCAAGGCCGACTAATAATTAACCATCATTTAGGGCATTTCAAAAGTGGCAATCAGCAAGGAAGGGATGTGTCCCTTGAAAAGGTTATAATGTTAAAAGACGTGATTTTACCCGACAAAAAGGAAGATATAAAAAAGGGAAACATTTCATTGTAGAGGGCATGGTAGGAAGGGATCAATATACAAATCTGCAATAAAAACAACAGACAGATAATTGATCAAGGAATGAGGATGAGTATGGATAAATAAACTTATACATATCTAATCTTTATATGTCATTGATGGATCCCTTAAGAAGACTAAAAATCCACACACACACTCACATCTGAGTATATACGGCAGTAAGGCACGACATGCATATTCATATTTCTAAACCATCTGCTATTATTCTAAACAAAGGTAGCGGTTAACAAAACCATGAGACATCGATTAAATGGAACCCATAAGGCAGCAATTAATTTTGAAGAAACAATATTAAGAAGAGACATGACCATTCTTAAAAGGTCACTAGTTTCCAAAGGGCGTCTCTCTCAATAAGGGACATAAAGATATAAGAAAAAGATGACTTCCTTGGAGGGAGGCACGGAGCCATCAAAAGCAAATCAATCCAGTCGGCATCAAAAGAGAGCAGATCAGTCTATAAGTAATCTGTGATCAAGCATATAGATCGATTAGATGAGGAATTACTATATATTTGTGTAATGTCCCCAATTTTAATAAAGTTGCTTCATTAAATTAATTTATTAAGTAGTCCCAAAAATTAAATAATTTTATAAAGGACTTCTTTAATTAAATTAATTTAGTTATACAACAAAATGGGGCCAAAATAATAATATAATAAATAAGATGATGTTGACCCATGGTAACCTTCCAGAAACTTCTTGGAGGCCTTTATAAGGCGATGGTTGGCAGCATAGCAAGGCGTCATGGACTTATCTTTTCTTGTGTCCAATTGGAATTGAGTCTTGTGTGCAGTTTCAAAGGTTGAAGACCCTCCATAAGCTGTAATTGCAGTTTTTGTGGTTAGCAGCCAACCTAGTCTGTCGTTGGAAATATCATCTTAGATATTTCACCTTGTACTTGAATGTCAAATTTGTGTAATCAAAGATCTATCTATTTATCAGTATTGGTGTACGATCTGTACAGATTCATTTTGTATATCTACAATATTGATGTGTTGTATCGAAGAACAAAACTCGCTGTAGATTACAAAGGTTAAGTGTCGAAGGGAATTGAAGGGTACCGAGTGTTGAGTGTTGAAGGGATCCGAAGGGAGCCGAAGGGGGCCGAGTGCCGAAGGGAGTCGAAGGGAACTAAAGCGTGTTGAGTGTTGAAGGGTACTGTAGGGTGCAGAAGGGCCGAGTGTCGAAGGGAACTAAAGCGTGTCGAGTGCTGTAGGGAGCAGAAGGGGATCGAGTGTCGAAGGGTGTCGTACAATGTGGAGTGGCAAGACCGTACAGTTGGAAGTGAGGTGTTTTGTACGGGAGTGCAAGGACAAGGTGTTGTACGAAAGTAACACTGTTCGGGTCAGGGAGCCGACGATTGAATGCTGAAGGTGTTGAAGGGATTTTTCCTCGGTTACATTGTTGTGGGGTATTTTCCCTTGGGTACATTGCCGTCGGGTGCTTGCCCTCGGGTGATTTGCCCTTGGGTACATTGTCGTGGGGTATTTTCCCTCAGGCACATTGCCGTCGAGCACTTGCCCTCAGTTACATTGCCGTCAGGTATTTGCCCTTGGTACATTGCCGTCGGGTATTTGCCATCGGGTGATTTGCCCTTAGGTGACTTCCATTCCATTGGGTGATTTTCTATTGGGTGACTTGCCATCAGGTGACTTCCATCGTTTGGTACTTTACAGTGGTATCACAGCCAAAATCTTGCCAACTTGTTGAATGGTTGGAATGAGTATAGAAATGGAAGAAAGGGATAATGAAATTTCTGCCACTAAAATTGGCAAGTGGTATCAGAAATATCAAAGGAGGAAGAATCTTCTGACATTTCAAGAATATCTAGTTATGACAGGAAAATGTATACCTGTGCATTAGGTCATCAAAATCTTTGATGAATACTCAAGTGAACCTGAGGAGATCAAGGCTATCGAATCCTTTCATAGGTACTATGCAAGCAAAAGAAAAGAGGAGTTGGATCTTGTATTAGGAACTCAATCAGAATCAAAGGAAGATGAAGACAATTTCACATGTTCACCCCAGCAACAAGAGGATATGGACAAGCAAGAGACAGCAATTGTCCCTTCAAATGGAGGGGGGGTGTTGCATACTATACATATAGAACTTGAAATGCTAATTATGAAATGATGTTTCAATATAACATACCAAATTGGTTCTTGGAATCTTGAAATACTTGACCATAGCAAAATTGCAACACGAACCAAAACTATTGAACATTCAACTTAGTAACATAGTAACATAATGATAAAATTATATGAGTTCTATCAAAAATTCAAAATTCATCGTTCAAATATCATAAAGATGATCATGATTACAATGAGTAGCATGATATGAATCATGATCGATATCAAAATGAGTACAAAATCATGTCAAAATTTAAGGATGGGAGGCCTCTAATCATCCCCCAAGCCAAAGTCCTCATCACTAGAACTACTGGACTCCTCATGGTCAAGTTCCGCCAAAGGAACACCAACTAGCTGAGTTTCGAAGTACCCAAGTTTTGGTACTCGGAGTACCCAACTAGCCTAGTTTTGGAGTAATCGAGTTTCAAAGTACCCTAGCGGTGCGGGGATGGGTGCGACTGCAATACGACGGAGCTCAAGCGGCGGCGAGGGTACTCCGGTACGCAAAGTACCCGTCTTGGAGACGTCCCAATACCGGGTACTCGGGGGTTTTGGGTCGGGTACGTGTCCCCGAGTTTCACTGCAAATAACAAAACTACTTGTAGATTGCGAAGGTTAAGTGCTGAAGGAAGGGGAGCCAAAGGGGGCTTAGAGCCGAAGGGTGCCGAGTGTTGAAGGGAGTTGAAGGGTGATGAGTGCCGAACGAAGCCGAAGGGAACTAAAGGGTGTCGAGTGTCGAAGGTTGCCATAGGGAGCAGAAGGGGACCGAGTGTCAAAGGGTGTCGTATTGTGTGGAGTGGCAAGTCTGTACGGTTGGAAGTGAGGTGTTTTGTATGGGAGTGCAAGGACAAGGTTTTGTACAGAAGTAACATCGTTCGGGTGAGGGATCCGAAGGGTGTTGAGTGTCGAAGGGAGTCGACGGTTGAGGGTTGAAGGTGTTGAAGGGATTTTCCCTTGGTTACATTGTCGTGGGGTATTTGCTCTCGGGTACATTGCCGTTGGGTACTTGCCCTCGGGTACATTGTCGTCGGATACTTGCCCTCAAGTACATTGTCGTCAAGTATTTGTTCTCGGGTACATTACCGCCGGGTATTTTCCCTCAGGTGACTTCCATTGGGTGATTTCCATTGTTCGGTACATTACATATTGCAGGCAAGAGTGATCTTATCCATTCGCGGTATGCATGAGATATATGCTTCGTATATGCATGATGAAGATATTGTCTAACATATAATTTTTTATGTGTTTGATATTGTTTATGATGAAAAATGCTAATCAATCTACAACCTTAATTTATCTATTTATTAATCCTAAGAGATCAATCATATGTGGGTGAGGAAGCAGATGCACTTGGGAGAACTGATATAGGGTCCTCTCTAAGTAGCTCTCCCCAAGTTGGATGGAATTGTCTTGGTTGGATGTTCTTGCCACTTGTAGGCCAAGTGTTCAAGTTTTGTTGGTTGGATGATTTGCGTCCTTGGGCTTAGTTGTGGGTGGCCTCAAGCACCCTTTTTGTTATCCTTTCCAATCCCCATGATGGTTGGTTATGGGAAGTGAAGTAAACAATCATATAAAGAATGGAAGGAAATATGTTAGGGAGAGGTGGTAGACATAGGCTCCCTTGAATTAAGTAGCCTACCCTAGGGATGGAATCATGGGATGTTCCTACCACTTGTGGGCCAAGGGGCAGATTTTCTTGGTCAGGCATTGTGTGCTCTTGGGCTGAACAATCTTCCTCTATGACTCGGGTTTCCTCGAGTTAAGTAGCCCATCCCAAGTGATGGAATCATCATGGGATGTTCCTACCGCTTGTGGGCCAAGGGGCGAGTTGTCTTGGTCAGGTGTTGCACACTTTTGGGCTTAATTGAGCTGAATAGCAACTGAGCACCCTTTGTGAACTTCCTGTCCAAACCCTAAAAATGATTAATTATGGGAAATACAACCATGGATGGTTATTGTATGATTTATCTAAATAAAATAAGATCATTATTGATTTTTAGATGCTTAGAATTGTTAATTAGGAGCCCTAACCCTAAATAGAAATAATTGGTTTTATGAATTATATTTTTCGAATATTATCTAACATAGTTGTAGGACTTCAACCAGATTTATCTTGATAAAGACATTTTATTGGTAAATGTATGATTCTAACTATATTAGGTTCCATGTTATAATTGCACTTGTGATTGTAGGGAAAGATAGTGATTTTAGCGCAAGATCCAGTGTCCTCCCAAATGGGGACATCACAAGCAACGCACATGACAAAATAAGAACAAAACAAAAAGTCATATAAGACAAAACACGACAAATAAAAAGTCAATAGAAGAGATTAAAGAGTGTTAATAATTGCAAAGAGAAGCAAACAAAGAAGCAACAATTACTATTTACAAGGGAAATGTATTAAGGCAGTGCTTGAGTTCATGAAGTAAGTAAACTCTATTTAAAAGGATATACGAGTCTTTGAAGATAAACACATTAGTTTACAAAGACAAGAATTATCTTTAAGAGGACTTTTGAAATAAATAAAAACATTAAGATATTGTTAACAAAGGTAATGCCTCTTCTAATGAGTGTCACTTTACAAAGAGACACATCTTTTCATTTGGATGTAAAGATATAAATAAAGTTTATGAAATATGAAGAGAGGTAAGTGTCAAGGAAAGATATATCATTGTAGTTTACTACTGCAGAGGAGAAATGAATATGAAAAATATAGCTGACTTATGAAGGATTACCTCTCTTTGCGAAGATGTATATTTGAATGGTATAAAAGGAGAAAAGTATGGTTATAATATATGCAGAGCAGTTCATGAAGACTTAAGATTATCATGGGAAAGCTGTATTTATAGTGTGTTGTGTGATTCAAAGACAATCAAGTATTCAAATGGTATATATCACTATGTCCTAAGCCCTAGTTAGAAAGGACCCTTGTTGGAAACATGCTAACATTATCCCTAGGCAAATGAAGGAGAAGTAACTTATTATTTGAAAACAACTTTTCATGGAGGAGGCATTTTAGATTGAAATAATATGTTGCAGATATACCAGTCCATGGTGCAAATCCATGCCCAAAAGTGCCTACTGAGGTTATGTGTGAAGTGTGAGTGCAATTAGAAACCTTTGAGCAACAAAAAGAACTTAAAAAGATGTAAAGAGTGGACATGGCAGCCTTGGTTGTAGCGGAGAGTCTTCTTCCATGCCTTGTTTTGTCCATCTTTAGGTGCTGGTGGTGTTGCTGTTGGTACTAGTGGTAGTGGTAGTGGCAGTGGAAGTGTTAGCATTGGCCCCAGGGTTCGTGCATCTAGGTTGGATTCATATATTCTGCTATGCACTACTCTAGGTTCCCAAGTGGGTTGGTACAAAGACATACATGATGTAGCTAAATGTGCAATAGGAGACTTTTGGTTTTATTGCACCATTCTATTCCATGCAGCCATGTAATTCTTTTTTTGTTTGTTTGTTTTAAAATTTATTTCTTGATTCTTTTTTGTGCATTTGGAAGTATGCCACATTCAAACTTAAACTCTCCATTCTACACTACTTACTTTATTTATTCATTTGTGACATGTGTTAGGTCTTTCTAGGTCTTCTTATTGGCAAAACATGGTTGATGCCATTATTGTTTGTGGGGTGGGATTCAAATCCGGGCGGAATTTTGACTCAAAAGGTAGCTGATGTGAAAGGCACAATAGAGGAGTAGCGATTGTTATGGAGGAGGAAGGGTTGCACCATCATGATTGATGGTTGGACGAATAGAAGAAATAGAACATTTCTAAATTTTCTTGTTTCTAACTCAGGTGATTGTACTTCCTAAAATGCATTGACTTAGTGATTATATTTTTAATTTATGATTTATTGAATCATTGATTTTTATTCATTCTTAGGTGGCACCGTGTTCATGTTGGCAAGTGATCTATTTTGCATGGTGAGATTCACTTTTTGGTTGTCATTTATGGCAACACATCTAGGTTACAGATCGATTCCTATGAAGTTGAGTTTTGATGACTTTGAAATCGACTAAGTACAAAAGCAGAGTTACAGAGGTATTTTGGGTATCGAAGATCGAGATCTATGAATTAGGGCAAGCGAGCTTAGAGGAAGATAGTATGAGGTATATGTGACCTCCACCTAAGATCGATTTTGTTTTTGTAAAGTTAACAGCAAGTTAGAGAGATTTGAAGATAGACAAACAACAACAAAATAGTGATACAGAGCAGTTGGACAGAAGCGATGATTCAGAGAGTATGACATGGACTCCAGGCAATCGGAGTTGGATTATGGTTGTTGATAACCTACACTTTGATTATGTAAGAGCGCCGACTTTGCATTTGATATTTGTTTTAGTAAAATGTATTTTGTATTGAGAGCCGACTATGTAATATTTGGTTAAGAGAGCCGACTTAGTTAAGAGATAAGATATATATATGGAGAACTTTTTGTTGAGCGAATATATGGATTTATATGAGATGATTGGATATTTGATATGACATGCGAATTGTAGAGCAGAGGATGATAGAGATCATTGATGAGCTATGACAGGAACTTTCTAAGTATTAGAGATGCTTGTTTTGTTCTTTACTGAGAACATTTTGTAACAAAATTACATTGTAAGAGTTGTAAGCTCAGTTGGCCCCTAACAGGGTGTTGTATACCTTTAACAGGGTTGTAATTCCTTTAACAAGCAAATGTACTATGTAATATTCAGCTCCTAACAGGGCTAGGTGTCCTAACAGGGACACTATACTTTAGTGCATGCTTGTGGGTACCATCCCCACCGGGGTTTTCCCTTGGCCCGGGTTTCCTCGACAGCAAAATTATGGTGTTATGAGTACTGTGTTATTTGCTTATGTTCTTTTCATTTCTGCAAGTATATGGTTAATGTTTAATTGGTTGGAAATTTTTAATAAGTGCTGTAATACTGATTCACCCCCCCTCTTAGTATTGCCTAATCCTAACAGTTCATCAAATCTATTGATTTTTTAAGAAATACCAAAAGTGTTGTATTCCTTTGTGAAGCTTTGGAGGAAGTCCTAGCTGGCTGGGTTTGGAGAATGTGGTGCAAGTGCTTACAATTAATGCAAGAAATTATGTTGCTGCAGGTAGACTACTGATGGATAGGCATCCATCATTGTTTTGGACACCATGTGTTGCTCATTGGCTTGACCTCATATTGGAGGACCTTGGTAAGATTCCATGGATTAAAACACGCACGGAGATGGCAAAGAAATATTTGTTAATTCATATACAATCACACATGGATCCTCAACCTAATGATGCAATTCATGGGGCAGATTGAGTTAACTCGTCCTGGAATAACCCGATTTGCTACAAATTTCATCACATTACAATCCTTTCTTTAGGCAAAGGGAACTTTGAGGCACATGCTAGTTAGTGAGGAGTAGGCTTACGCATCGTATGTTAAGAGCAATGTAGGATTTGATGTGGCGAATTCGACGTTTAATTGTCGAGGCTTTTGGGTACTTCCAACAAAGATTGTAAAGGAAAATCTAATTCTACATTATGTTTTTATTCATATTTTTCTTTTATTTCCATATTTTTATTCACACTTATGTTAATGTTTCACAACAATTGTCATTTGCAGATCCTTCGGTATTCTCCTACGAGTTGTTTATTGGGAGAAGCCCACAATGAGATGCATATATGAGGGCATGGATAGGCTAAGGAGGCCGTTAGATCCATTTATGTGGGAGTTGAGGCTAAGTATCACTCCATTTGTGAAGTCGCTAATAGGCGATGACACCTCTAGCTTCACAAGTCGCTACACACAGCTGCTTATTTCTTCAATCCGACATTCCAATTCCACCTTGATTTCAAGGCGGATGAGGAGGTTCTTATTGGGCTGTACAAAATCATTCAGTAGAGGAAGCCTAATACTAGTATTGGAGCACAAATAGTCCATGAGATTGAGATCTTTAGACTTGCACAAGGATATCTCTTTTCCCGTGATGTTTGTAAGGCAAGTTGGTCGTCATTTCAGCTAGGATAACATATGTTAAAGCCATAATTTAAGTTTTTAAAATAAAAGTTTTTCCTAATTTGTATTATGGTTAAATATTGAAAGTTAAAGTTGGATTATGAGATTGATTTTTTTCTTTTTCTCATCTTAGATGCATGGTTGAAAAGATTTGATGCTAAGCTACAAAATGTTCAAAGGATTGTAGTTCGAATATTGAGTTAACCATGTAGTGCTTCAGGTTGTGAGCCCAATTGGAGTATGCTTGATCATGTACACTTTAATAAGAGCAATGCTCTGTTTTTGCATAGGTTGAATGATCTAGTCTGTGTTCATTGCAACCCTCGTCTTCACCACAAACAGATTTTGGGCTCCTTGTTTGGATTGTATTGTAATTGATATTGTTGTTGATTAATACTTTGATTTTGGACTGTGGATGTTAGAATATTTCAAAAAGAGATTTTCCAAGATACATTATTATTTTATGGGGATTTCAGTCTTTGTTCATTTCTTCTTTTAACTAGTGTAGGAAGCATTTTAGGATCTTTTCTTCCATTCACCCATTGCGTAAGGAAGAAATCCTATTTCAAGACATTAGATTTATCCCAACCCTAACCTGAGAGGTCAACTCAAAAATCTAATTAGAATGAATAATGGCCATGAATGGCAAGAAGCTTGAAAAAGAAATCCCGAAATCAAATAAAAGCTGAATTTTTAATTTAAGAACTCAAAAATCAAATAAAATCATTAAAGGGACTCAAATCCCAAAATCCACTAAAAATGAATTAAGTAAAAATGAACATACATTCCATCCTCCAGTAAGTGTGGAAATCACCCAAAAGTCATAGAGGTCAAATCAACAGTGGAGACACATGTAACCACACTCACACGTACCATAGAGACTATGCAAAATTTTCAACACACAAAGAGGTCTCAATCTTTCATATAGCAAAGTGAGTATTGGAGTAATATTAGTATATTTCTTATTTAATGGTCATTTAATGTACTTTAGTAAGAATATCATTTCATGTTACCAGAGCTATTAAAGTTTTTTTAGCGGATTTTTTTTTCCATTAAACAACTTCATGGGTAACCCTAAGAAATTCTTTCAGAATTTTTTAGAAGTTTTTTTAATTTAAAAAAAAAAGAAAAATCAATAGTTTAGTTTCTTTGCAATTTAAAGAATCAATGGGTTTTCTCTGAAAATCACATTTTTTAATTTTAGCACAAAATTGAAGGTTATTTTTCCCAAATCGTGGATTTTCCCAATCCCGTCTTCTACAAGTTTGTTTGATTCCAATTCACGGATTTTTTCTGCAAATCGTGTGCCTCTGAACCAACTTCCGTTCAAGGGTTTTCAAAATCTCTTGACATTTTTCATTTGCGACCTATGGTTTTTTCAGAACTGCATTTTTTTCGGCCATTTTTGGAAGGACAACACCATTTATACTGGTAGACTTTGCTCAGGTTTTCAGTGTGTTTTTGTAGATGCAATTTTCCAAAATGATGATTCTTTTGGGCAGTTCGAAGTTGTTTATCAACAAAAATCTGGGCATTTTCAGCAGCGGTATTAATAATATTGTAATATTGAAATGGTCATCTTGGTATTTAGAAACTTTATTTTATGTCTTAGTCTTTAGTTAGTTTTAGGATGCTTCCTTTCTGCCTTTCATGTTTCTATTCTTGATTGTTTCCATTATGGAAAGATTGTCTTGTATTCTCTATTTAAGGAGCCTTAGTATCCTTTGTTAATATCGAGTTTTCAATTAGCATTTCATTGTATTAGAGGTGATAAATTAGTTTCTATAGTTTCATACTTCGAATTAAATTCCAGAACTTTTTAACAATTTTTTTATGAAAAGTTGTGTAGAATTTTATAAATTTTGTATAAGTTTTTCTTTTCTGATTTTTTAAAGAAATTCGACGAGGGTTTTTGAAATTGCAAATCTTTGAAGATTTCAAAGGTTTTTCTATCTCATAACTGCATTTTTTGGAGGTTTTGTTTGCCGTGTTCAAGGGTTCCGTGTTTGCTCATGGGGGGAGGGTTTTCTTATTTTTTGGCCACAAAAAATTCGTAGGAGGGTTTGCTGATTTTTTTTCCACAAAATATCATAGATGGTGGGTTTTCTATTTTTTTTGCTTTCCTCGACTGAAGCAGGATATTGGTGTACTGTTTAAGTAGCATGTGAGGCATTATAGCTAGGGAGGATGCTTTCTGACATGAAAATGTCTCAACCAGGGCCTTCACCCTTGTTTTGTGACAATCAAGGGGTGCTAAAACTTGCCAAGAACCCAGTCTTCCATGAGCGAATTGAACATGTAGAGCTTCATTGTCATTTCATCAGAAAGCTTGTTGAGATTGAAACTGTGATGTTACAACATGTTCCAATTGAGGATCAGACTGCAGATATCCTCATCGAGTCTTAGAGCCTGGATAGGTTTGTAAACTTAGGAGCCAACTTGGTGTTGTTGATAGAATGACTATTTAGGGAGGGTATTAGAGTATTATTACTATATTTCTTTTATAATGGTCACTTAATGTACTTTAGTAAGATTATCATTTCAGTGAGATGGTTAGTGATATACATGATATTCTCATCCTTATACCTTCCATTCACCATACACTTGTATAAGTATTGCACGCTCATTGTGCACCTCAAATCCAATAATGAAGATCATAGCCAAAGCAAAATTGAGCTAATATATCAACATGTTCTCATGCTTGGAAAAAAGATGCATATAACATATCAAAGCATGAGAATTACACACATCATCTCTATCTATGTAATCATAATTATGATATAACGCTAAACACTAATAACAATTACTCTCATAACACACTGCACAAGTGATACTCAAATCAAACTTATACAGCTCACAGAACGACATCATGTTAGGCTAACATGATCAATGTATGGATACAAACATGGACAATAATTAACATGGAATATGTGTTAGCACTTAGCAGATAGGTAATTCTAGACATCTGATGCGAGAAATCCAATGTAAACATCTACAAGATAATATATGTACCCAGTAAGTCCTGAAAACATGCTAAGGCTATGGCAGGAATTAGGATATGGCAGGAATGACACATGGATGGGGCCTTAAAAGAATATCAAATTTTCTAATAGATAATTAATTAGGCTGTTCTGTCTGTCTTATTAAGTAAATTGTAATTAGTTTAAAACCACAAAACTTTATTGCACAAAATGTTTGACAACGTTGCAAGAATATTGTTGCTATCATTTGAGTGTTCGAGATACATCTAGTTAAAATGATATGCTGAAGTCTATTAAGAAGTTGAAGAGGTTGTTTCACCTTAGTGAAGAGTCTGATTGCTGATCATTGTGTCTATTTGTTTTGCTTATGTATCCAATGCTAGATAGGTCCTAATACTTAAATGAGAGATTGTCGAGGGAGTCTGTCATAAATTATGAAGAATTGTTGAGCTACCATGGTTTTCTTATAGATGTGAATTTTTTTTGGAATACGATTCTTATTTGTTTTCTCTTATTTTCTATCTTCACATGAATTATTTTGTTATTGATGTACTGGTGATTATAAAATATTTCTGTACTTGTGGGAATGCTATGCTCAGAATTTCTTACCCTTTTGTTGTTGGTTTTATGCAACGTTTTCTCTTTAGGTAGTAAAAGGAGCATTCTTCTTGTTGTTTGAAGGTTTCAAGAACCCAATTTCTTATAGTCTGGATAATATGGAGATTGAAACCATGGTAACAGGTAGTGGCATGCTTTTTATTTCTGTTTCTTCATTTTTTAAAAGTTTATCTGCAGTCCTATACATGAGCTAAATTTTATGTAATTGTGTGTAGAAATCTAATAACTCACCTTCAAATTTCTATAACAAGCACCACTAGTATCTTTTATGTTAACAACTTGTTTGTGTATGAACTATAGAACAAGCTGTATTGTTTCTTTGAGTTTCTTATTTATGGAATGCAATTTTTGGCGAATAGAGGGATAGATGCATGCATTGAAGCAATTTGATAATTTATGAATAATTTGTCTTTCAAACACATTTATTTAGAATCATAGGAATTTTGAAGTAGATGTAGCATCAATATTGATTATATCAATAAAAGTAAAATAGTGATGAGGTTTTACCTCAATGTAAAAAGAAGATTATTCCAAGGCTCTTACGGGCTTGCTTCAAAATACACACATGCCATGTAATGATAATGAAAAATGGCCTTTGCTTTGTTATTAGTTTTGTATCATAGTTTACATATGCTAGTCAACTCGAACGGTTTTTTATTTTTATGAAGTATTTATATCATCCACAAGATTGTTTTTCTACTTGATATGGGAGCATGAGCCATAGGCTGAAATCTCTTCGCTAAGAGCGAATGACAGAGGGGTATCCATTCTACCAAAGTCACTTGGGGCACAATCTCGGTCTCATCTCTTATGGCGTTGTGGGCCTTGCATTCAGCATGATTTGATCCTTGGTGGGCTTATTCAGAATTGTTCAACTTCACCACTAGATGAAGGATCTACTGGCAATTCAAATGGTTATGGGTTCCTTTGCCATGGAAAGAAAATGACATATTTGGACAATTATGTCAGTTATCACTGAAATACTTTTGTTTTAGGAAAAGAAGCATAACAAAAGGACAATACCAGTATAAAAAAATGACAATGCATCATATCCCTTATTGAGGGGAATCACAACAAAGTCCAACACAAATGGTTGTGTCCCGATGGTGACCTGTTGCCCCATCAAAGTACCAAGGGGTTTGATTCCCTGTTGGTCCGCACCGAGTAGATTGAACGTTGGGGGCCATAAGGTTGGTTTCCCCAATTTCTTCCATGTTTCCTTCGGAAGTACGTTTACCCTGGACCCACCGTCAATGATGGTATCTGTCAGGATAGTGCTGAGAATGCCCAGTTCCACCACTGCAGGGTGTCGGTCACTATTTACTGCTAACAACATCGGATCCATTGCAGACTTGCTGGAAATATTCGCACGTTGTGTGGTGCTTGGTTGTACGGAGGTGTTCAGTAATGCTGTTCGTAGCTGAGGCATGGTGTGAAGGAGGTCCTCGACTTTCACGGGTACCTCCATGTGTAGCTTTTGCCTCAGTATGTTTTGTTCTGCCTCCGTCCGACAAGACGGGCCAGCCATCTCGTGTATCTCCTTGCGTGTCTTCGTTGCTTTTTTTTAATTTCTTCTTTGGCCTCCCGTACCCTTTGCTTCTCCGTACGTGGGTCTGGGTACATGGCCTGTTTTGCTTGTGCCTCGGTGACGGCCAATACTCTTTATTCAACCATACTCCCTTCGATGTCTAGGCGGTTGATGCCGGGCTTCGGGCAGTTGGTACCGTCATGATCTTCGGGGCTACACCATCGACACAACTTTTGTGGTGTATCTTCCTTCTGACAGTCACGGGCAAAGTAACCCCATTGGTTGCATGCCCTACACTGGATCATCGACCGACCCTTCGCATCATATTGTATCCTGTTTCTCGTACTATTATTATTATTTCCTCTTCCTCCGCGCCGGTTGTTTCGGAACCCGCCAGATGATGCATTACTATTATTGTTGGTTTGCTGTGAGGTGTTTGTTGCCCTGGATTTGGACGGTTGCTCTTGGGTAAAGAGTACTTGTTGGTCCCTTGTTTTCATGTTGTATGGGCATTCCTTGGAGGGATGGCCCATAACTTGGCAAATGTCGCAAAGTGCCATTCTAGGACAAGAGCCCTTCGTGTGGCCTTTCTCCTTACAGTCGGTGCACCACAACTCCCCTTAGTCACCTCGGCCTGCACTTCCTTTCATAGTTTTACCATGTCTTTCTGAAGAGCATGTACCTTCTTCTTCGACTCCTCATCTTTACTGCTTTCTCCCGATGAATCGTCACCTCCGGAGGATGATTTGCTCCTCTTCTTCTTAGAGGTATTATCTTCACTTTCAAGATCCATTGCACGATCGTAGGCATCAGTGTACAACGTAGGGGGTACGATCTTCATCTTCTTCCTTAGTGAGGGCTTGAGTCCTTCCACAAACCATCTCTTTTTCAATTCGTCGGCTGGCTGGTTATCCATCGTTCCCAACAATTCCTTAAGCCGTCAGTTGTACGTCCTCACCGTTTCCTTCTTTCCTTTCTTTGTACTGTATATTTCTGCTACTATTTCATTGTCGTCTCGAAGCAAGCAAAATTCTCTCAAATTCTTTCCTCAGGTTGTCCCACATATTTATCTTTGTTTTATCCATGTCAGAGTACGAATCGATGGCAACTCCGTGTAGAGTGGCTGGGAACTGCAGAAGCCATTCATGTTTGTCATTTATTCCATTTGCCGACCAAATCATTTCACAAGTACGACAATGTCTCACAGGATCCTCCTTCCTGTCACCATTAAATTTCGGTAATTTCTGCTTTTGTGATGCCATCCTTCAAATACCTAGGTTGCTTCCGGTTGGTTGCATTCCCGAACTAGGTGGGTTGAAGCCTGACAGGATGTTTTGACTACCGTGCCCTGGTGTCCCTCCGACACCTCCTACTGCACTAGTATCCTCGACATTCCTATCTCTGACCTCTCCCCCTTCGTTCCTTTGGGCCGCTCTTGCTTCGGTACGTAGAGTAAGGGTTAAATTGCTGAACCGGTTTCTAGTTTCTTCGATCAAGTCTTCTCCGCCGTACTGCTGGTGGTGTTCCTCCCTACTGCACTCTTGGTGGTGTTCTTCTCCATCCTACTGTTCTCCTTCGGCTTTCCCGACAGTGACACTAGCTTGAATGTCTTCTACCAACCCTTCCTCGAGTAGCCCTTCGACAATCCTCCTCAAGTGTCTCCTGCGTTTCGCTTGCTGTTGTAGGGCTAAAGTCCTCTGGATAGCTTCAGACTCGTTTACATATTCCTTTCTACTTTTATCTTTATTTAGCAAGTTTGGCACGAATTCCTTCTTTTGCACATGAAAATGAAACCACACATGATATAAATAAGAACAACAATATTTTATTAATTCATCGCTTGTGTTACACAATATGTGTCATCATCATGAAAAAATCGTAACAACTCCGGTGCTCTTTTTTATTTCTACTTCTCTCTAGAAAGCTCAGTTATTGTTTTGCCTCCGATAGGTTTCATCGTGTTCCTCCTGTTCTCGACGGCAATTTTCTTCGTAGTTACGAAGGATCTATTGATGACGTTGTTGCCGATCGATCTCCTCCCGTCGGTTACGCAGGGTAAGGGATATCTATGCCAACAACCGAGGGAGCTGATTCATCAACCGATTGACTGCAGGACTAACTTCAAGGGCATCCCACACGACACCTTCAGGGACTTCTTCCTGTTCAGCTTCCCTCCGTATGTGAGTCTCTATCTCCGCTTGCAAGAGAGCTACGAAGTCTGAGGTCAACGCAAGTTCTCCCTTGAACAGCTCTTTGAATCCATCGTCCTCCCTATTGCTACCGTCCTCTAGAGGTATGCCCATTGTCCTCCGTACGCCATTCATTCTCCGCCACGCCCAGGTTTTTAAGGCAACGACGCGAGATGTTTATCACTAAGGGGTAAAGAGAATTAATGCATAACAAAGAATGTAGTATAATGGAAACAACACAATATCAGAGAACCGCCAATGCTTTCATTAATGCCATATAAGTTCAAACACATAATAACGATGCCTGATACCATCGAGAGAGTACAATATAAAGACCCGAGGGGGTGTGAGGCCAACCGCCGCAACCCGTATAACTACCTATCCCTCGGTCATACTAACAACATTAACCACGTAACATACTAACAATACGTTTTACCCGACAACAAATGCTTTGAGACGAGGGATAACTTTGTACTCAATGGGCTGAAATTCCCTCCATAACTCATCCAATCCTTGCATTTTATTTATCAATATTGTGTTCCTCTTATCTGTCTGAACTATCCTTGCAAGAACGACCTCTGCTTGGTCTCTGATATCATTTGCCCATCCTTTCACTGTGCCACAAGCACAATGCAAATCTTGAGTAAAAGTAGGGAATTGGATATACCAATATCCATACTGCTCGATCAATGCAATGATATCCTTGGATAACCTTTTATGTGTTTCTCCCTGAAGGGTGCGTGTGATATTCATGGCGAAGATGTCATTTATCCTCTTGTAACTTGCCTTCTAATGTAGCTGCAACTTAGGATAACAATCATATACTTTGAATTGATCCTTTCCATTTCCAATCATGCCCTTGCAAACAAGGCTTGGATATTCAATATTCCTTGCTAGGAGGTAGATCACATAGGAACTCATATTGAATTGCTTCGTTTTCTTTAAGCCCTTCAATTGTGCATCTATGTTATCTCTTATCATCTTTGCCCAATTCATCATTACATCCTCTGTAGCTATTTCCTCCATGAAGTAAAACATCCAAGTATCAAAGAAGGCCCCCTGAGGTGCTCCTATAACTCTGTTCAGCATGAAGATTAGATCACATTAGTCTTCCTTGAAATCCTCACTTACAAGCTTCTTTGGTAGCTTGGAATGATGCTTCCTTGGCTTACTGATCTAGGTCTTGTTAATGATGTCCATACAAACATTTGGCTTCTCATCATATAATGCCTTTGCCTCTTCTTTGGTTCTGATCCGCATCTTGGGATAGTATGGAATTCCAAATGTTTTTCTTACTGCTTCCTCATTACAAAATGCAAACACCTTCCCCTTTGCCTTGATTGTTCTAGCATCTGGATCATAATTCCTTGCACACTCGACCATAAGTTCATTGCATTGGATGGCTGAAGGGAAACCAGTTGCATGGTAAAGCCCATTCTTCATTGTGTTCACTGCTATCCTTGAAGGAAGGCGATCCCTGGATCCATACATCCTCCTTAATTTCTTCATGTCTATGTGCTCGATGTTAGTGTCTGCAACCTTACCCCATTTAGATGCCATCGAAGACTCAGGATAGAAGCCCTTGAATAGCCTCTTGATCAATACTGTCCTTGCTGCGATCCCCTTATTCTGCCATTTCCCTGTTCAATGCTTGAAATCAGTAAGGATTAAAGGACTTAAAATAATAAATTTTAGACTTGGAATCCCGCATCGATCCATGGATTAGTTAATGAGTTCCACACCTTAACTTAGTGTTCTAATCCAATAGAAGTAATGATTTAGCATGAGCATTTGAATAAGAATCTTAAGACCAAAGTTACAAGCCTCGGACTTGCCTCGGACTCGGCAAGGTCGGATTGGCCTCGGACTCGGCCTCGGCGACCAGACTCGGCAAATCAGAAAACCCAAGAAATTCAAAGGTTTTTTAGGATTTAAAGCATTTTTCATGCATCATTTAGTCAATTAACATCAAATACACAATAATTGAGATAAATAGAAGCTAGTTTGCACACATATACAAGTTTACAACTTTACATAGATCGCGAAAGTATAAAGTTATAAACTGTTAAACTAAATAACACACGAGAAACTGAAATTTAAATAGTTTCACTGTCAAATGTTTACAATATTCATGGAATATGAAATCCATGGAATCAAAAGTTCAAAACATATATCAAAACTAGGCTCATAGCAGCCTATCCCAGTGTCTTCCTACGAGTACGCCTAAGATAGGTCATGGAAGATTGTG
>MU225951.1:1510000-1524017 GCA_018584345.1 Thuja plicata | reverse complement strand
GAGCCTCATTAATTGATCTCACCATTTTTTGCCAATACGGTGAGCGAACAACATTAAATGCCAATCCACATGCATAGACGCATCTCGCTATGGCTTCCTCGGCAATGTCTCTAGCTTCATTTTGAAACATTATTTCGAAAGGCCCCATTGCTCTCTTCTTTGCAATTGGTTCTTGAGGAGCATGCAAGAATGGATAGCCCTCTACGGGTGGTTCATTGGGAGTGGAAGTTGAAGACATAGATGTTGTTTTTGTTTTTATCCTAGCATCTTGCAAAGGATGAGAACTTGCCTTCCCAGCTGCTTCGTCTGCTTGTTTTTTCTCTTGAATATATTTGTTCACAATGTGGATTGGAAGAAAGGTTTTAGGTAGTACCCCATTAACTCTTGGTTTCCCTGTACAAAATTTAATGCCTTGTTGAGCAATAAAGCACAAATGTGCTTTCACTCTACTGTAAGAGCTACTAAATTCCTCTTTGCAGTGGTTGCAAATCCACACATAACCTCCTCCACCTGGCATTGGTTTAACCATCTCCACATATTTCCATAGTGGAGAGCATCTGTCTATTTTGAAGCTGGAATTTTTGGTGCTAGAAGCACTTGCAGCCATTCTTTGAGTCTGAATCTACAAACAACGCACAACAAAAAAACTCATTCAAACCTTGTAAGAAAAATTGTAAAAAGAAACTCTGATTCAGCAGACAATCACGTAATCATCAGAAGCATTGTAACACTTGTTTAATTTAAAAACAAACTCATAGTTAAAAAACTAGTAAAAACAAACAAAATTGAAATATTAAATAAGCAAAATGAAAACATAATGAGAAAATGCATAAGTATAACCTACCTCTGGAAAAACTGGAGTCTGTGTCTGTAGTGTGTCTGGAACTCTCGCTGCTGGAAGTGGAAGATGAACTTGTGCTCACTGTGTAGTGGCTTCTGGGACAGTATGTCGTGGCTGCTGGAAGAATCAAGACCAAACCAAATGCATCCAAACCAAACGCATGAAATCCAATTTGTGTTGTTTATAAGTCTAAAACTGTGCATACAATAAAAAACGCGACGCTTTAGGGTGTAAGGCGAAACAAATGAATTAAAAAACAATAAAAACAAAGCGTTGAAAGTCAAACGAAGTTGGAACTCCCGCAAATTCGACCTAAATTCATTAAAATGCGTTGAAATTTGTTCTGGGTTCGGTTTTTATTTTCGAAATTTGTTCCAGACTCAAAATTCGTCCAGTGTCTGTTTTATCGAATTTTGGACGAATTACACAGTCAAATACCAAATTTGATACGAATTCAAATCGAATTCCAAATTTCGGGTTGCCAAGACGAATATGGTTACTTAGCAATTTTAGCAAAAAATGATTTCTTGGAGGATACCTTCAGATTTAAATCTGCATATACTAATGCCTTCACAACTTACCTTAAGCCCTTAATCTCAAGCTGCCCGCCACTTCAGACTTCTTCCAATGGCCAATATCCTCCTCTTCACTTTATTTGGCCTTCCTAGGCTTGATTGATCCCCCTTTTCAGCCCTTTGCTACTTGTCTTAGCCACCTTGCCTTTGTCTTTCATAGATCTTCCTGGCTTTTCACTACAGCTGCTAGCCTTTTAAAGGTGATTTAGCCTTGCACTAACCCCCCACAAGCAACGTGGGATAATAAAACTCCCACCCTCTAGAAGCTGCCACCTTATATTTAATTAATTTCCCATCATTTATTTATTAATTAATAAAAAAAAGCCTTTATAGGGAAATCGATCCATGTATGGATCTCTCAAAAATTGACTAAGTCCAGACTATTAATCCAAATATGCCATGCATAGATCAAAAGGGGCATCCACACTCTAATTCCACCCATCCCAAGTGGGGAAAATCAACTAGTGTAAGGATAAAACTCATTTTCAACACTTAGAATTCTTTTATCTTTGCTTGCTCTCAAAGGGGAAATTCGACCCATGTGCGGACAAGAGATTTCCACACTTAGAATTTTTTTCGCATCCTTAGTCATACTTGAAGGGGAAAAATGACTTGGGTCTGGACAAATTCACAACTTGTACTAAAAAAATTGACCAAGTACAAATCATAGAGGGAATTTACCTTGTGTCTGGACTCTTCATTTATCTCTGGATTCCAGATGGGGAAAAACGATCCATGTTTGGATAAACTCCCAACAATTAGAAAAATTTCAAGAAACTGCCAATTAAAGTGTGGAATTTCATGCTATGTCCGGATTTTGATCAAAATAAGTGGAGAAATTCATAGTAACTCCGAATTTTGATCAAAATAAGTGGGGAAATTCATAGTAAGTCCGGTTTTTGATCAAAATAAGTGGGCAAATTCATAGTAAGCCTGGATTTTGTGCATTTTTATAAAGAAAAAATGATTTTCCTTAGGATTTTGACGATTTTAAGCATGGAAATTCAATTTCTGTAAGGATTTTAAGGGCCCTATGCATGGAATATGCCTTTATAATGTATTTTGGACTAATTGACTAGCCAAAATTTAAATACACTTAGGATTTTACATTCAACCCTCTATAACATGACCCCAAGGGACTTTATTTTAACGTTCCCACTTTAAGATCGCAACTTGGCCACTTGTTTTCTTTACCACCCCTCAGTCTTTAAAGCTCTGAACTACCAAAATTCACCTCTAAAGCTTAACTAAACGACTACGAGCTAAAAGAGGGGGTCCCCATTTGTAATGGGGCGATGGTTTGAAAAGGTCACAACAGGTAGTAGTAATGACCTTGTTACCTTATTTATTATCTGGGGAAGATAAGTAGAAGTGGGGGCTTCAATCCTTTGCCCTCTACTTCTCCTTGTCTCATCTAATGAACAACTGAGCTCTCTCTACAGTATTTCTCTTATCATGCCAAATTTCCAAAAGATGGTTTAAACTCAAGTTACAATTCCCTTTTTTAGAATTCTGGGTAGAGGAAGGTTCCTTTTGGCCCTAGATGATTTCTCACACGCATTGGAGGTTGATCTTCATTTCGGATTCTGAATTTAAGTGTTCAATGTTGGTGGGTGGTACCATGGTGCAATTATAGATAAATGATTTTATAGTCTGAGACTCTGAGAAGATCGCTGCACAAACGTACATCATAATAAATTATGATGTGTAAACCATGAAATAAGGTTCAAGTTGCTTAATAGATGTAAATCACTGCAGGAGTCTACATTACAAAATATATGATGTGGAAACTATGAAATAGATCATGTCACTTCTCAACTATAAACCACACACAAAAGCTAGAAAAGTGAAATCTGGCATGTGGATACAAATATAATATATATCATCATAGAATTCTATCAAATGCTTTTTCATGAAGGAAGAAAACATATAATTCAAGACAGAATATTGTCCTTGTCTATCTGTTCTTTTTCAATCCTTTAGTTGCAGTAGTTACATGTATGCCTTTGACATTTTGTTACAATTTGTGTTCTCTTGGTCTGCTACTGTACATGCTTCTGACAATCTTCGTTCCTTGTGTTCAAATGACAGATATTCAAGCTTTTCAAGAAAGATGTATATTAAGGAATGGAGCCTCAGAACAAATTGTAAATTCTATTGTAGAGTTGGGTTTGCAAGATAACTCTTGCGAATTTGTAAAAGAGCCTGTGCTTTGTGATAAATCTAAAGATTCTGTGCTATTGTTTCCAGGTATGCAATTTCTTTATGTAGTTTAAACCCCTGTTATTCATTACATTTTTTTACATAATAAATTAGTTTTCATTTGATGTAAATTTTTAATTGCCCTTTATCTGCTTTAGCTGTTGTTATTTAGAAATGTACTATTAATACGGCATACAATATTAAACTGAGTTGAACCATCCTGAATTATTACAAAGTTGTTTCTCTTACACAAGATCCTTAGGCTCTCTCTCTACAATTTTTTACACTTCTATTAGATTTAGGCATTGGATGCAAAGAGAAAAAGCTGAAGCCAGGATCTAGGCTAGTAATGTATATTAGTAGCCTTGCATTTTGATAAAATGTATTTGGTCACTGATTTTAATAAAAAATATTAGATAGTATAAAACCAAAAAGTTGGTATGCAAACTAGTGAGTTTACTAGTCTAGTGATCATTTCAATATTTCTATAGGCTATATAAGCTATTATTTAACTTTAAACAAATTTTCAGGAGCTGTTTCTGCACATGAAGACAGGCAGCAGATATTTGTTTCGGACAGTAATCATCATCGTATAATTGTAGCTAATGCAAATGGAAGGATTTTAGATTGTGTAAGTCTTTTAATCTGATGCAAATTATGTTACATGGGGGGATCCTACTTATTTTCTTCATATTATTTGAAAATATTGTTTTGCTGTCTACACAAATGATAACAATGAGATTTTTCTATTTCCCTTAATTGTCCTTTGTTTAGTGTCAATTTTCTTCAATATTGACAGTGAGAAAACATGAAAACCTGAGAAAGATACGACATTTACTAATTTTGTGTTTCTTCAACCATTTTGTTGAAGCATGTGATTCTATTTATTTTTTGTATTATGTAGCCATTTTTTTGTTCAAGTTTTTAATGAAAGAACTTTCTTAACCTTGTACAGTTCTTTTCTCAATTTGGAATCATTCAACCACAAACATTCCCAGTGCGCAGGAAATCCACCATTAAGTGCAGATTTTATCTTGTAGTTTAGAAGCTGTTTTCGAGGGGTTTATTGACATGGGATTTACACCCAGACTCATCTGGGTTTGGGGAAGCTAGCCCTGTGGGGCCTAAACTTACACTAATCAAATTTTTATGGCAATTGTTCCACCTTGCCACTAGAGCATCATCTGCTGGGCTAGACTTTTACAATTTTATTCTATAGTGTATATGCTATTTTTATTGAATTGTTACTGTATATCGTAGTTTTGTTTGTTTAGTCTATATGCTTATGCTGTTTGTTGGTGTTTTGAAATAATGTATATCTGTAGGTAGATTGTTTTGTTCATCTGGACTAAGTCTTGTGCAATTTTAATTTTTGATAAATTTGTTATCTATTTATTCAAATAGGGTATTAATGTTTTATACATTAGAGCTGATTTGTAAGTTTATAGTCTATTACTGGGGCGCTTCTTTGGGATTTTAAAATGCACAAATCTCTTTGTTTAGATTTCCTTGGTGTACCACTCAAAGCCAAAATCAAATCTGAGGTTCTCATAAATGAAATTACTGCGCCATTCGTGGTCAAAGCAACTCATTTATGAAAGTTTGTTTCGTAATAACCTTTTGAGCACAAGTCTAATTTAATCACTAAACATGGTATTAAGTCTAAGAGTTAAGTCTGGGAAAAATGTGTCTTAATCTTGCATTCCTAATGTTCATTTTGAATACTTTTGTATGTATTCTCTATATCATCTTTTGTGTAGTTTGTCTTATGTGGAGAGTTGGCATCCCATTTAGAGATGGCATAGAATTTTCTCTTGTGATCTTTTGTCCTCACATGAGGAGGTAGTTTTTCCTCTTTGAGTTAGCATAGTTTGGCTGAATGTCGATACCTTCTAATGTGTGTTAGGTCATCATGACTGGAGTTACATATGGTAGATTCTTTTGAAGCATAAGAGTATGGAAGAGGAAAAGGAAGCTTACATTGGAAGCTTGACCAACATTATGACAGGGTTGGACACTTGTCACGGAGCATCTTTAAATGGTTGAATGAGGACAAATTGGGGCACCCAAGTTTGGGTGGTCAAATATGACAGTTTATGACAATAACATTTTGTAAGGAATATTTCTTAAAATACCCAGGGGATCTTTTACGTAGGAGGCCGTTGCAATTCCGTGTCTTCATTTGGGCACCATACTCCTATCTAAGTCACAACATTCATTGAATTTTATCCATGAAATTGAAATTTTGGCTAATTTTTATCCTTTCTGAACTTCATCCGAATTTCATGATAGTTTATATAATATTGTTTTGTTTTAAAATAATATTGAGTTATTTTATTAAATTATTCAGCAATCTTAAACTATTTTGGCAATTTTGTGGATATATTACAGTTACTTACATTTAAAATAAATAAATGTATATATGGTGAATTTAATGTCTTTTTTTTTTTGAATTTTTACCCTTGCTGAACTTCATCCGAATTTTATGATCACCGAAATGGAATTTGAATTCAAACCTTGTGACTTAGCCTGCTATGATATTGGTAATGGTTTCCCAAACCATTTGTGATTTCCAGTTTGAGCTCGTCTATTTATTTGTGATTGGAGTTGAAGTTTGTATGTACATTTTTGCAGCTATTGTTATGCTACTAGAATTTTTTACAATTGTATGTTGGTGAAACTCCTGTCAAGGCTTTGCTTTGCAAGTGTATTGCAGTCTACTTATTTTATTGAATGATAGGTTGGTCTGCTTTGGTGTGTAAAGTTTTTCACCACTTGTGTTATTGTCTATTGTTTATTTTATTTTTATGTGTATAATTTCCTTAATTGTAAAATATTGAAATTTGCACAACACTCTCTTTAGTATATTAGTGTAGGAAGTGTTCCCATATATATTGCTTCTTCTCATAAAAAATAGTTGGCTTACCTGGCCAAGCAACATAAATGCAATCAGCAAAGTAGTACTTGATCAATTCAAGAGGCCTTATCGGTCAATAATGTAGCTCCGGTGAATGCCACCCTTGAAGAGGTCAAATAAATCAATGCAGTAGTCAAAGTCATTAGTCAACTGCTGGGCAACAGTGTGACTTTATTTAGCATGCTCTTTATTGAAATATAAGATCCATTGCTTTGAAAAAGGGCCCAAAAATGTTCTAGGTTGGTTATATCATGGTCCTATTTGGTGTTTATGTGCTTTTATTGGCTAATACAATTCTTTGAGTGGGATTTGTGTCTTTTGTATTAAATCATCATCCTTTCTTTGAGAATTTTCCATCACAATATTGACTTCTTTTTACCAATTCATCCTTTTATGTGCCCTTGTAAAATAATAGTGCTACATTTTTTCCCACTTTATAATTTATCCGCTTTCTGGAGCTTTACAAAATAGTTCTGGAACATTCATATTCTGTCATGGTCTGAATCACTAATAGCAACGTCATATCTTTTTTTGATGTCTTTCATTGAAAATATGATTCTTTTGTTGGAAATGAAGGCCCAAATATAGTCTAAGATGTTTATATCAGAGTCAAATGTGGTTATGTGTGGTGCTTATATGTGAGTTTATTGGATAAATCATAATACACATCCTTTAGGGGGCTTTGTGCCTGTAATGTTCCCACTTTCAAGTCTTCTTGTAGAGTGGTTGGTAATGTTTGTCAGGGTTTGTGTCAGCCAGTTCAGAGGGGTTTTTTGATGTCGCCAATGAGCTTAAAGGATGTATTGGAGTTGATCAACACTTTCTAGAGTGATTTTGGATAACTTGTACGAGACTTACTATTTTTAGTAAGTGTTAGTTTCAACATTGTTTGGTCCGTTGGGAGTCTGGGCTGGCTTACTATTTTTAGCAGTTACTATTTATAGTAATTTCTATTTCTGATAGCTGGTCATAGTTTGGTCTCTCCTCAGCTTCAGCATGCGGTATCTTTAGTTTTGGGATTTGTATAACTGATCTTTGGTGGCCATACTTTCTATTTTCAGAAAGTCATAGGAGGAATGCCAACAGCGGTAGTGTATGGACTTCTTTTTTCAGTTTTGTTCAGCAGGCATCTGGATATTATCTTTTGACAGTTAGTTATTGTCTAGAGCTTTAAAATTATAATAACGTTATTATTAAAGTTAAATATAATGTTTAACTTTAATGTTATTTTAATAAATTTAAAGGGGACATTATGTGGATGCCTAAATGAGAATTATAAAGTGACTTTATTTTGGCGTCTAAGGAGTTGTAAGGTTTTAAATAATTTAATAAAGTGTTTTATGGAGATAGGCGCCAGTATAAGGAGATATACGGTGAATTTAAAAATTAATTCATAAAGTGACTTTATGTTAATTATAAATGATATAAGGGTCTCTTTATTATTATTCACAACTTGCAAGTAAATATGAAAATTAAAGAGGGAAAATTAAATACGTTTTCTAAAGCTTCCTTGGAGAATCAGAATTATAAAAGGGCTCATTTGGAGCTCATTTGGATACTTGGCTTATTTTATTTCTTTCCGAGAAGCTTGAGAGCTTTGGTTTTCATTTATAGGAAATCTGAGGACTGAAACCTTTGGAGTTTCTCGGTAGTTTGGACAGCAACTCAATTCCATCTTTGGTGTGGATTCATTCAAAATTCACCATTGTGCTTCATTATCAGATTGTTGGAGGTTTCAACTGGAAATCCCTCTGGAGGGTTTGATAGCTTGGACGGCTAGGGTTTGGAGGTGAACGCCATGGTTTTAACTTTTATGTGATTGTTTGCATCTATCATCATTCAGATTTGTGTTTTAGACCTGGCAAAATTTATATCAGAGTTCAGTTCAGAAGGTTTTGGATTTGTTTGAGCAAGGGCTTGATAGAGTGCTTGAACAATTGCTGTTAGGATTGTTTGAGGGCTGCATTATAATATTTACAGTTGGCTCAAGCAATTAAGGGACCATATGTAGTGTCTACAGTGTGAAGAAACTTGAATGAGTTTGTCCCTGTGTGCTGGAAATTAATTTTGAGTGCTATTCAATCCATTTCAAATTGGAGTTTTCAAACTGGACCCTGCGAGTTTCAAATTTTCTGTGTTATGACAGTCCACTTGAATCTGGAAATACTGTTGTTCAATGTTGCATATCCTTACATGTTGGTAGCAGATCTGTATGAGCCTTTACAGTGATTGGAACTATGGTGTTGGAGTTGGCTCTAATATTTTCAAAGACTTCTAGTTTGGATGCATGTAATGAACAGCTTATTTCGCAAATTAATGTTAGCATTTGAAAGTTAATTTCGGCTATTAACGTTCCTTATGAGTTCTTGATGGGATTTCCATTTGTAATTCTTTGCTCAGTTAATTGCATGAATAAGGATGCTTATGATCTTGGCAAAAAAAATACACTTGCATATACTTTGAAATTTAAATCAAATCAGAAAACTCAGAGCACAGCGTGAAATCAAACTATTTGACATAATGCTTGTTAACTACACTTTCAAGAGAGCAAAAAATCTGGTAGCCAACTAGGGTAGGACATTACAGTGCCTTTTGTATTGATCTTAACCTTTCTTTGGGAAATTTTATCACAATGTACTTTTTATTTGCCAGTTCATTTTTTTTATATTCCATGTCAAAATAATTGAAATTCTGCTACATTTCTGTCCACTTCATGATTTATTATATTTTTGGAGCTTTTAGAAGTAGACTAATAGTTTTTCACCATTCATAATATGTTGTAGCCGAGAATAATAACAACAAATTTTTCTTTACAGCATGCAATCATAGAAAGTTGTTGCATGGATGTTGCTTTGACAATCATAGCATAACTTTTAAAGAAATAATTGTGCATGTTGTGTAGTAGATTTGGAAACATTCTTCTTCTACGCCAAAGTTTTTTTTTTCAATTCTGTCATTAGTCATTTAATTGTGATTAATTTTTTTTATTGTTTATGTCAGTATCTTGTGCTTTTGTTGAAAATCTTTCTTCTGATGCAGATTGGTTCTTCTCCAGGTTTTGAGGATGGACCATTTGAGACAGCAAAGCTTTGTCGTCCCGCTTCCTCTATTTTTAGTGCTGATCATAATTGCTTGTATTTTGCAGATACTGAGGTAGGTCCTACTGCCTGAAAGGTTTATTTGGTTGCAGTAATTATGTTACTGCAGTTCTCTTAATTTGAGAAGTTCACCAGTTGTTGCTCATTTATTGCATTCAAACATATAAAGAGGTTATCATTTAGGCTGAAGAGCTACTGTTTGTGCAATATACAATTTCTATATATATTTTATAATCAGTTAACTTCAAAAAGAGGGATAGCCCCTCAGATAAGCAAAGAAAAACCATTGCTCATGGATTAATTGAATCCCTAGTGAGTAAAAATAGATATTTTAAAACTTCAAACTTTAAAAGCTATCTCCAAACCAGAAATTTTAAATTTAAAAAAGGTATGAGAACAAATGAAAGCACATTATAAATATCAAGGTATTTCATTTGTTTAATCCAACTGCCTTCTTACAAAGCCTGTTTGACCACTATTCTAGATAGCAATTCTATGAAGGAAGAACATCTTCTGATCTATACAAGCAGGATTAGAGCCACACCCACAAGCAGGATCATAGTTCTAGGGAGAATGCATAAAATTGATTTCTCTGTCCCTTTACCAATCACACTGACTAAATTAGGAAAAAAAACTATAAATTAAGTTTGCATTGGGCCAAAAAATGGGCTTCCAATCTGCTTTCACTGTTATTGAAACAGTTTTGGATTTCATACACAACATAAAGATCCAAGTTTGAAGCATAGAAGTGGCCAATCAAATAGAGTTGCTGATGCATCAAGTAGGGGGTCTTTGTTGTTGAATGGGACAAGAATGAATGTTGCTAGTTTTTATTGTATGAGAGTGTTGTATGAGGAGGATTCAGATTGTAAAGAAGCTTGGGCAGAGTGTAAGAGTCCAATTGGGACCATTAGAACTCCATAGCTGGAGTATTTTATACAATAAAATTTGTTCAATGGGAAGAGGCTGTGTATACCTCAAGGTTCAATGAAGGACAACTTGATGAAGGAGCACAATGGTGGTTCGAGTGGACAAGACATTGGCACAACTGAATGAGAGCTAATATTGGCTGAGGATGAGTGCAAATGTAAAAGTAATGTTGCAAGGTTGCCAAATATGTCAATATGCCAAAGGAGTGAGAGAGAACACCGAATTATACCAGCCATTGCCAATATCAGATAGACCATGAAAATGCATTAATGATTGTTGTCACGAAGACAAAGAAATAATGATTTTTTTTTTTTTTTTGTAGTCGATTGATTTTTGAAAATGGCTTATTTTATACCATGTCACAATTGTAGTGATGCTTCACATATAGCTACATTGTTTTTCAAAGAGATAGTTCGATTGGATGGCTTGCCAAAAAGTATTGTTTCAGATAGGTGCAAAAAAATTGTTGGTAATTTTTGGTGCACTTTGTGGAAGAAAATGGGAACACAATTGGGATTTAGTTCAACCTACCATCCTCAAACTGATGGTCAAATTAAAGTTGTAAATTAGAGCTTGGGAAATTTGTTGAGATGTTTGGTTTGGGATAAGCCAACTCAGTGGGATTTGATATTGGCTCAAGTAGAGTTTGCGTACAATAACTCTGTAAATCAAAGTGTTGGAAATAGTCCATTCCAAGTGTTGTATGGATACAACCCTAGGGGTGTAGAAGAGTTGAGATAGTGTAGATTTGAGTAGGAAGAGTGCTGTAGCAAAAGATTTTGCTGAGTATATCCATGATTTGCTCAAGGAAGTGAAAGAAATCTTAGAAAAGAGTACTACCAAATATAAGGAATGTGCTGATGTTCATGGGAGAGTGCATGAATTTCAAGTTGGTGATTTAGTGTTAGCACATTTAAGAAAGGAAAGTTTTCCACAATGAACCTACAACAAGCTGAAGTGGAAGAAGATTGGCTCGTGCAAGATTTTGCAGAAGTTCTCATCAAATGCATATGAGATTGAGCTTCCAGTGGGAATTGATGTTTCTCCAATATTCAATGTTGCAGATTTGTATGAGTTTCATGAGGGTGAATCAAGTGGGTAGTAGATTACATTTTAAGATTTGTCAGATGTACTAGAACAAGCACACCAATTGTCCGAGGAGTTTGAGCGAGTTGATCAGATTATTGATTCAAGCATAGCTAAGAAAATGAGGCAAAAATAGTATTGGGAATATTTGGATCGTTGGAAGAACCGTGCAACAGATTAGGCTTCTTGAGTCAATCTTGGTTCTTGTTGGCATGATCGGCACAGAGAGCTGTTAGTTGGCACTGATGCCAACTAGTGTACATTGTTCATAATGACAGTCAGCATAATGTTCGCGTTCAATATATGTTAGTGTTCAACATAATGTTCATGTCAGTGTTGTTATGTTGTTGGTCAGAATATGTCACCTATGATAATATCAACAGTAATGATAGAGTTACGAGGTCCTTGAAGGAAAGATGTGATATATTTTCCATGGCAATAGGACAAGCGAAGGTGTTCATGAAGGCGAGACATAATGTGTTCAGGAACTAGGACAAACCTATTTGTGTTCATGGCTTTGGTGTTTGATGTAAATAATGTCATATCTTGTTGCATATGAGGTCCTTGGAATGTGCAGTTGTTGATAACCAACATGTTTTCCACACTATGTAGATCACACACTGTGTTTTCAACAAAGTTCACTGTGCATCATGTATAAAACACGATGCGTATGTCTTGATTCGAGGCAATTACATAAACAGTTTGTTTTAACTGTTTTTCTTTGATGATGAAAATGTTATTTGTATGATTTTATGGCTTGGTGGAAGGTAATGATAGAGGATGTATTTTACACAGATTTATGGGTGTAAACAGGAGAGGATTGGGATGTGATAAATAGAAATCAATGATGATGAAATATGTAGATTGAACAAGTGTTGATGCTGGGGAATGTGCACATATTTAATTATACAACAGACATACTAATCCACTGAGACATGGATTTTGTGAGAGGAGGATTTCTGACAAAGCAAGGGCAGCATAGAAAGTTTCTGTAAGTAGTGAATCTGAAGATTGTGTTGTTGTGGAAGGAAGGTAACTATTATATATTATCGGATTTATCAATGCATTCTTTGTAGCAGATTACAAAGATTGACAACAAAGTTATTAGTGCAGATTCATTTTAGTTTGCTGGATGTTTGTATTCATTGATTGGGGTTTTGATGATGATCGTGATTGAAAACTTCTAGTAAAGAATATGTGGTCATGATAGGAGTGTGTATGACCGAGTTGCAATCTCTGGTATTAATGTTTGTATGAGCAGATTGATTATGTTCAGTTTTTGTATTGTAGACATAGGCTGAGTAGTAAATGCTTTATAGAGAAACAGGGTAACCCTCTGTAAATGTTTTGAATTGTATTTCTTTTAGTGGAGTCGATACATCTAATTTTGTAAGGGGTTGGTGCTCCTAGGGTTGGTGCCCTGAATGTATGCTATGTGAGGCAGTATGCTGTGTGAGGTAGTTTTCTATGTGAGGCATAATAAAGAAAGGATTTTATAGTGATTTTTTTGCTCTTTAAGGGTTTTTGACTCAAATAACTGTGTTATGCTCTATACATTTATGACCTTTGTACTTTAAGTTTCCTATTGCTGTTGCTTATTGATTCAATAGTCTGACATGATATGTCATATTTGTTTGAAGCAGAGTTACAGGACTTTGCGAGTCCGTGCTGGACTCTGCGAGTCCCGAGGCGAGTCGGGTCTCCAGAGTCTAATTGACTCTGGACTCTGACTCGCCCGAGTCCAGCAGAGTCCAGACGGACTCGCCGAGTCCGTGGACTCTCTGGACTCGCCGAGTCCCGAGCCCAGGACTCTGCCCCGCCAGCACTAATAAAAAGTGCAAAAAAAAAAAACATTTTTTAATGATTTTTGTTTTGTTTTTACGGTTTATATGTTTGGATTGTGGATTGGATAAACTTAGTTTTACAAGTTTGATCTGTCTTACTGAGAGACAATGTTGCTTGCTATACTTAATTCATGCATTATTTGGACGATTCCATATTTATAGAATATTTATCGGTTTCCATATTTATAGAATATCTTCTTATAATGGACAACATCTACACTTATATATTTGGAGAAAAACCATAGATGGCTATATATCATCTCTCTTATTTCAGAACTTTTTGATTAACTGTACCGAAATTCTTTACTTGCAAAAAAATTCTTTAGCAGTATAGTAACATAGTTACACATGCCATTTTCAGTGTGAATTCACTCTACTGTTACAGATATAGTTTTGTAGAAGAAAAGTTGTGTATTCATGAGAATAGTGATGGTTATATACCGTCTCTTGTAGTTGGTAGCTTTTTAGTTAACTGTATCAAATTTTCTTAGCAGTATAGCTACATAGGTGTTTTTCAGTGTGAA
>MU225951.1:1469883-1492190 GCA_018584345.1 Thuja plicata | reverse complement strand
AAATAACCGATTTAACAAACATTTTTTTTTCAATGTTTCACAAACCTTAAAAGCTGTTCTTTTATTGTTTTAGAGATGTTCAATTCTTTAAAAGGAAAGCATTTTATTTGTTGCAATGCTTTCAAATATGATAGTGTTGTTTTAATACATGGTTCTAGGTCTTTGTGATTACAATCTGTGATATGACACTGCTTTTTTGGAAAAAAATTTAATGAAATCATGCTGCAATCTGCTTTACGGACAAATTGTTATGTTTTATCCCTGCTACATGCAAGACATTTTTTACTACTCCATGTTGGTTGCCTTATTGGGCATCACCATTTAAATTTTTTGGAACTTGCTATTGCAATATGATCATATAAGCCAAAAAATAATTAAAAACAATTTAAAAATGTTTATTTTTTACTTTATGGATCAGCTGGCTGCGGCAGAGTCCTGGCCACGGGACTCTCCGAGTCAGGAGAGTCCATGGACTCTGCGAGGCCTGGCAGGACTCTGCAGGACTCGGCCGAGTCAGAGTCTAGAGGCCAATAAACTCTGGAGCCCTGACTCGGCTCGGGACTCGCAGAGTCCTGTAACACTGATACTGACACATTAACAACTCTGCAACATTATCAACAACATCAACAATTTGCCATCAAAGATAGCCATACAAAATACTAAAACAACAACAATGTGAACTCTGCAACATCAACACTGCAACATTAACAACAAACTCCCCCTGTCAACACAAGCATCCTCCCTTAAGCTTAGCATTAGATTGCGCTACATTGACAGATACAATGCTAAGATGACAATACAAAATAGAATATCCCCTTGTTCATCTTTTAGTATGAATCTCATGCTTTGTAATGATCCCTTTTTAGATTTTTCTGGGATTGTTTGATTTCCTTTTTAGTAATTCTCTAATTTGTGCAAGAAAACAACTCTGAAAATAGCAGCATAAAGAACGAAACAAGTAGCCAGAAACTTCTTTCTAAATCCTCAATTGCTTGTATGCAACCTCAAGCACATCAATTACAACAGATCGAATTTGTACATATCAAATTACCACATATATACTAGCTGTTTTATGACTGATAAGTAATGAACAACCAATATGAAACCCTATGACAACTACTGTGCTAAGAACCGAATAACTATCTTCAAATACATCAAGTATAAATGCTGATATGGGTGTAAATGGATATATTGAACCCCTAATTGCAAAGAATCAGTAAGTATGAAATCGTAGGGTGTTAGATACACTTAGATCTCTATCAAACATCAACTTTTAAATTTGTAATCTTTGGAGAACTGATTTATTTGATTAGTAACAACTGGAACATTTACATAGATTAATATCATGCACATAAATCACAAATTCAGATTTACCAGTGATTCATTTCTACTCCTGTATGGCTAGCGGATGTGGGAATTAATGACTGATTTTCAGACGTATATGGCCACTACTTGGCTGGTAATACCCCTATACAGATTGTTAGGCTGCTGTGGATTGGTTGGAAAGGCCTTGATGAAGTTTGCAATTAATGTAACAGCTGAAAACTGTCAAAAAGAGACTGCACAACAGGTAGAAACCCTCCACAAGGATGTTGTTCACTCAAAATGTGTTAGGGTAGGGTGGCATTAACCTTGCAATCTAAAATACGTTTTCTTGTGTTGGCATGATCCTTGGAGTGAGTTGGACGCGTAGGGGACATGAGAGGCTAAAATATCTAATGCTTCATTATCTATGACATATTGTAATTGCATTCATAGAGGTGGACACATGTTTGGTGATGGTTACAAAGTATCAATGAGGAATATTCCATTTTGGTGTTCAAATAGCAAAATTTTAGATGATATCATTTGGTAAGATGGTTTTATTAAACTTTCTTTTGGGAATGAAAGTTCTAGTCTGGAATAATGCTAGTCTATGTAAACCAAAGAAAGGGAAGGACTAGGGGGGTTGTCATCCTCATGATCTTTTGTTTGGTAAATTTATAGTTAAACCTTTTGACTCCAATGTCTTTGTTAGTACTTGGAGGGCATAGGCTAGTGTAAGACATCTATTAAAAAATGTCGATGCTTTCTCTAGAACTGATAATGTCCTATGGGATAATTATTGTAGATTCTTGTGGTGGAATCTTTATTGGAACAGTAAACTTTTGGCTTTTATCCAGGGTTGTTTTGCCAAGTAGTGGTCCTAGAAAGCTATTGAATCTTTTGGTAACATTTTGGAAATAGGTAAGATAAAAGGTTGGGTGAAGCTTTTGGATTCCTAACTCGCATGAGAGGACATTATTAGTTGTGAAGAGAGCATTTTTTACCTTCATTTTTCAATTTTGAGATGAAGTTCAATATTGAGCTTTGAAGCATTATGAAATGAAGGGACAGTAATATGTTTAGCAAGATGACTACAAAAGAGGTATACAATTTTCTGGCTGGCATGGGGGAAATTTTGAGCAAAAGTAGAGAGGCTTGGAGCTTAAATTTGTATGATAAAAGCTATCTTGCTTAAGTTCACGCGGTCTTCTCGTGTTGAGCTTAAAAGACTTGCTTCAATGGCTGCTTATTTTAAAGAAGCTTGTTTTCAACGGGGTTAACAATGTGGAATTTTCCTTTATTGCCTGCTGCCTGTGTTATAAAACTGAAATCTTTGAGCATTTGTTTTTAGAAAGACCTTTTCTGGCTGCTTATTTTAAAGAAGCTTGTTTTCAACGGGGTTAACAATGTGGAATTTTCCTTTATTGCCTGCTGCCTGTGTTATAAAACTGAAATCTTTGAGCATTTGTTTTTAGAAAGACCTTTTCTTTTAGTTTGTTGTCTATTTTTTTTGGTAACTGCTTAAGTTGGCATATTAAAGACGATGTTAATTGGGCTGATATTTTGTTTGGTTTTATCAAAAAAATTGCTTTTGAGCTCAATAAATTTTGGTTTGTCCTTATTATTGAAATCTTAAGGAATATTTGGAGATGGAGCTACAGTAGATCGAACTAATGTGAGTTCCAAACAAGGATCATGCTCTAATGATTAATCACTTTGCTTGTCACAAGGAGCCAGGGTTAATGCTTTTGAAAATCTTAAAGAAAGCTCATGATTGTTTTCAATAACGTCATACATATCCTCAGAATCAATATTATTGACAGTATTGTTAGCATTATCATCCATAGCATCATCTAAATTAATCACAACAGGATCCTTAGTACAAAAAGAAAATTCATAATGCTTAGACAACTTTATTTTCTTAAGATCTTCTTCCTCCCTTGGGCTGGTCATAGATTGGTCAAATGACATCAAAGCATCATGAGGTGTTTTAGGGGAGGAACTAGTTTGGGAAGCAAGCTCACGAGCCTTAGCACAATGTCTACAGTGGTGATCATGAGGACTGTGATCTATTTTGGTTTTGCTTGAAAGTTGGGAGGGTTGGGATCAATCAACACAGGCTCCTTTTCATCCTTTGTAGAAGGAATAGAAGGAACCTTACTAGGTTGAGGGAGAGAGGATGCTGGATGTTTGTATGAGATAGGATGTGAAACTGAAGCATAAATAGGAGGAATAGAAGGTGTGGGAAGGAGTCTAGGTCCAGGATGAGGAGGAACATAATGTCTTCTCGAGGTTGCAAGGGTTGAGGTGTTTGAGGCCAAAAGAAGTCGAGGGTAAAGTTTCCACAGCTTGCTAAAGGCTTATAGAGATTATGAATGATGGTGATAATTTCTCCTTTACGGGAAACTTCAAGCACTTATGGATGGTAGAAGGGATAATTTTCATGGAAGTTAGCCACGGATGCCCTAGTCTTACTTAGAGTTGATCAAATGTTGGAATATTGGCAAAGGTGAGATCTAAGAACTTCTTACCAACTTCAACAAGAAGGGTAATAGAACCTATGGTTGGACAAATGAAACCATCATGCACCTTAATCATCACATCAGATTTGTCATAAGTAACTTGATGAAATTGCCTTATGAAAATATGTTCTTTAGTAATAACATTCACCATACCCACAAGATCAATGACTCCATGAGATAACTATCCATTAATCTTTGGAGTAATATATAGAGGTCCATCAAGTGCCTTAATAGTCTCCTTACGATCAAAGGTAATACAAGGTTCAAGCTTCGGTTTGGGTTTAGATGTAGTTTGGTCAATAAGATTGACAACTTGGTTGACTGCACCACATGTATCATCAATCTTCAGAATTGTAGGGTGCCTAGGTTCAACAATCGTGGTGGAAGAGGAAGGTTATAGATTGGTTGGCTTGATGATATTGGTAGAATGAGAAGGCAAAGGATTGGTATAGATTTGTAAATTTTGGTTAGGGGGTGCAACAAATTTATTTACTTTGTCATTCACAACCTCAATATTTATGGTATTGGAATCAATTAGGTCTTGCACAAGATGTTTCAACCTATAACACTTTTAGTATCATGGCCTGGTATTGGCAAAAGGCTTTGGGATCATATGAAGCAAGGAATGGTTTAGAAGGGTCAATTGGCTTGATGGGAGAAAGTTTCAATACATCAACATTAATCAACTTCAACATAACAATATGCAAAGATTCAGAAAGAGGTGTAAAATTACAAAATGGTTTAAAAATGGGCGACAAAAGAGCCACATCTGGTGTTGCAGTTGTCACTTGTGTATCAATTTTGTTTGATGAATTATTTATCTTAATGAATCCTTTCTTAGGTTTTTGAAATTTTTGAAATGATTGTTGAGCGACACCATTCTTATCAATCGGAAGCCATTGAAGTAGATGACTCAAATTGACTCACTTGAAGTTGATAATTATAAAACACTGCACACTATTGGGTAAAAGAAGTAAGAAAACAATAACTTACCTCTAATGTCTTTTTGCAAATTAGAAATGAAAATTCTTTGAACATCCATATCAGGTAGAGGGTAAGAAATTTGAGCATGCAAATGTTTGAATCTACCAATAAGATCAATCACTTTTTCCTTAACACCTTGCTTACAATGAATCAAATCAGTCAAAGAAATTTGAGGACCAATATTATTTTGAAGTTGTCGAGTGAAATCATTAGCTAATTTTTGAAAAGAGTCAATAGAATATGGGGGTAACGAACAAAACCATTACAAGGCCTTATCTCTAAATGTCCTAGCAAACAACTTAGCCATAAGCCTATGATCATTTGAGAAGTCACTACACAAAGTTTGAAATGTTTTCACGAGTCAAGGGATCACATTTTCCATTGTATTTCTCCAAGTGGGGAATTTCCATGTATTGAGGGATAATGGTATGAATGATATCTTGGGAAAGTGGGCTAGCAATGCCACAAGTGGGAATATTCTATTTGGATTGGGTCATGGAAGCTAGTTGTTGTAAGGATGAAACACTTTGGGCTAGGTTATTAATGGTTGCTTCGGTGGATATATTAGTACTCGACTGTTTGATAGTGATGGATATGGAACACTATGTGAAATGGATGTGGTATTGGATATGAAAGTAGGACATTGTGGTAAGTAGGTATAGGAGATGGTTGGGAAAGACATGGAATAGTCACGAAAGGAAGTATGATAGGATTAAGAATTCCTCCAAGACTAACATGTGTAGGATTGATGTTTTGAATAGATGTAGCCATGATAGGTGGAGTATAGGTAGGCACATTAGGTAATGAAATTGGTATAGGAATAGAACTTTCAGCATGATTATTAGGATTAGAGAGATTGAGAGCTTTGGCACAAGTTTTCATAGACATGGTATTGTTATTGACAATATGAGATGGCACACAACAAATCCACACCATGTTCATTAGTTTGGACCATCCTTCTCAACCCTTCAATCAAGGGGATTGCCTCACTATTTGAATGTTCTTGACCCACCAAATGTTCAATATTTTGCAAATCATTGGCAAGCTTTTCAATTTGGCTAGGAGACACTTGTGTTAGTGAGTTATCCTCATCATGTGAAGTATGAGAAGAGTGATTTTCAAGAATGTTAGGTATTTCATGTGTAGGCATAGAGGTTTCACCTATATTCTCATGGAAAATGCTAGTTAACTCGGGTTCTACATTTTTAAGGGAAGCCATAATTCTATAACTTCTTCTCATGGGGATGTTAGATGTAGGGCTTAAGGTCATAAAACTCATGCACAAAGCTATACAAGGAAATGTCTGAACAATACAAATTTTCAACAAATTGACCATTTAAACATTCTATAAACTGAAGTAAAATTTGAATCTCTAAACACATAAAATGTAACAAGCATGTAAAGCATACAAATCATATCTAGACATCTAAATCAGATTTAAAGGAGTTGTAAGAAGCATCGGGTTCACTAAAATGTAAGGTTGGGAGAAAGGTGAACTGGGATCCACAAGTTCATGCATGCAAACAAGAATCCAATTCACACTAGTCCCAAATTACATTGGAAGGAAGGTGATCCACTAGGCTCAAGATGGCTCAAGCACTTAGTGGACTCACTGATCCTTCACTGTGGGGGACTATGATTGTGCAATTATGATTGGGAAATGCAAAATCTAGGGCCAAAGAGGGTGAAAAGTTGGTTTTGTGCATGTACAGGGTGACTGAGAACTGACCAATTCGGGAAGCAAATCTGGCAAATATAGACTGTAGTTGACGTGAAGTTTCAATTTTAGGCTGAAGTAGAGGGACTGAGGCACCCAAGTCGGCCTGCTCCCTAGACTAGGGCGCCTTGATCAACTCACTCTCGACTGTTTTCGATATGATGAATTGCAGATTGGAGGTCTCGTCTTGATCTAATTGTATCTCTTTTTGTGGATTTGTCACTTGTACCTGTACACAGAAAGAAGGGAAATGTTGTGTAGAAAGGGGTTTGCCTAAGTCAACCTCCAGCTTAGGAATTAACCTTGAATTGGAAATAAATTGAAATGTAATTGAGAGCGTCCTAATGTGTAGTAGAGGCTATATCTGAAAAATGGAATGCTTATACCTTCATAAACCTTCTTGATGTCAAAATGCTCATGAAGATGCTTGATGTTGACTTTAGGATAAGGAGATCATGGATGCCATCACATATGCATAGATCTGCAAACATTCCTTGTCTTCAATGCCTTGAATGCTTGAATTGGAATTGAGTTGCTTGCAAAATAAGAGAGGGTAGCTTGCTTTTACGCCTCACCCAACCATTTTGGGGTGCTAAACTAGAAGGATGTCAACAAGGGTTTAAAATTCCCGCTAAAACAAAGTAATTGTTGTACGGTTTCAATTTGGGTCCGAATATTGGGGAATGGTGCAACTAGGTCAGCCCGCTCCCTCCAATGCGGTCCCAAATTGGGACCAGAGGTCCTAATTGGAGAGAAGATGCAGGAATTGGATGTGAAATTTGGCTGGATCAAGCATGTCGAGCTACATTCATATAATAGGGCCTAACTAAGGAAGAAATTGCTTAGGGGTGTAATTTACAATGCTACATTCTTATAATTTATTATTAAATAAGAAGAGTATATTCCATCTCAACTGAATTTACAGCAAGATAAGAGTTTATTCCATCTCAAGTGAATTTACAACCCAAGATATTAATAGAGACTCATTTTTTAATCTATTGATGCAACATTCTGTAACTTCAAAATTTATCGTTCTATGGATCCATAGGTATTAGAAAGACATTCAGATTTCTCTGTTTCATTATTTCGGTAAGATGCGTAATAGGCTTAAATGGTTACTCACTGGTCTTTAAGTGATTGGTGTAACAGTCACTAGCAGAGTGTATGATTTTTAAATCAATAGAAAGTTTGGTGTAAGCTTTTCTTATTGCGGATAAGAATCTTTTTGAAACAGAAAGTCCAACAAAGCCACTGATATATCAACTTCCTTGTCTGTTGACAATTGACTAAGATCACACCAGTTTTTCAAGACATGTTTATGAGTGCATACTAGTATTTCTGAATTATTACGATTGGTGATAATTACTGCTTATATTGTAGAAACTGCTAGTGTCTTTTCTGTCAGAGTTCTTTCTTCAAATAGATTTTTTCCCTCAGAGTGAGACCAAAAATTCATGTGTTATGTTAATATTTAATGCTGTTTTGTATTCAAAATTTGCAAGTTCAAATGTATGGCCGAGAAGTGAAAAATTCTAACACAACCAAGCTTGTAATCCAGTCTGGCTGATTCTATTATGTTATACATGCTCTGTAAGATGCGTCTATGGTATTGAGATGAAAATTAGATGCCACTTTTTTAATTTTCAAGTGCAGTCAAATTCAAGTTTTAGTTTAAAAGGATTGAATCTTACAACCTAAAGAGATTTTAGATGCACATTGGTAACAAAAACTCAAATGATTGGACATTGAAACATTGTTAATTTGTATGTCAACTCATGAATTCTCAATTCAGCTCTCATTTTACAGAATATGGTTATATAGTGAATATGGTGAATTCCTTAGCACATGAATATTTTAAATTTCCTATGATTTTATATTTCCCCTCATATGTCTGTGACTTAAATTCTCAATCTAGCTCTATTATTATGTAATATGGTTCTATACTGTATATTATGAGTAATGTATATACGAATAATTGAAACTTCTTATATTCACAAAAAAATCCCTTTTGTTTTTTATTGCTGTCCATTGGTATCCCCTAAAAATTATCCTTTTGTCGAAGCCATCCCAAAATGCATTCCCCTGTCCCCTGCTATCTCTGTTTGGGAAACTCCGTTGAACGTAGGTATTCAGTAATTGCCAATTCTGTGGTGTTTGATTTTGCTTAACTGCTGCTTATAGTTATAATACATTAAGCTTTCCAACTAGTGTATTGTCCCCCGAGTTATTGGCTTAATTCAGATCATAGTTGGACGCACATAGAAAGAGATGTGGTAAGGTGATTTCTAAAACATGTTAAGTCAAAATTCATCTGTGAGCTGCAAAGCTGTGTTGTGGGAAGCACCATAGTATTTATTAAGACTGCGTTCTAGGATGCTTCATTGGGAAGCTTAGTGATTTGTTACTCATCATGATTCCTATATTAATTGGACCAAAAGGAGAGGGCTTCTATTTGAGTGTTACTATTTGATGGAAATCACTTTAATGCTATATTGGTTCATACTTCATAATTATGTCATGTAATCTATCTACTGTAACTTGTTCCAGGATCCACGTTTCTTTAAGAAGTTTTCATTCTAACACAATGATAAAGTTTGAACATGTGGCATTAAACGCTACCATTTAAGATCTGCATATGGATGAGTGTGCATTTAACTTTTAAGTATACAATTAATGACAGTGCTTGATAGACAGTTACTTGTGATTGAATAGATGATCTGAAGAGACTGCTATTGCATGATTTTGCTGCATAGGTTTGGAGATTTATGGATCTTAAATTTGGAGACAGGTGAAATTAAGGAAACATTTGAAGGTATTTTCGAAACAATTATCTCCTTCCTCAGTCTTGTATCGTAACTGCATTTCCTAGGGCGCCTCTGATACTAATTGCGGAAGATAGCAGGGATGTACTCCGTTGTGGAATTATTTAGGGAGAAAGCAACATATAAAATGGAAATTGCAGATGAAGTAGTTGGAGTTTTGATATCCAAGGACATGCCACAGCTGGGAGTTGTACAAGATTTCTCTGCACTAGATATTGTATCAACTGTTGCAAAATTGCAGGATGTAGTTGTGCTGGTGGATACAGGTATTTTATTATTCTTAGTTTTGCTGTATTCGTGTAGCCAGTGTTTGTGTCTATACAGAAATGTTTACAGTTCTTAACCTGAATGTTATTAGTTTTACTTTTGTTATGTGTTTCTGGTAGATGGTCAGAGGATTTTGAAGGTTCAGTTAGAAACTGGAGATATTTCTTATATTCAGCTTTCCAATCTTGGTTCTCTTGGGTTGCCTTACTGGTACCCATATGCCATTGAACAGATACTTGATTGCAGGTTAGGTTGAGTATTGTCCTTTTGCATTTATAGCCTTAACATTTGTGATCATTCATTTTCTTTAAAGAAGTTAACAGAAACATTTTATCCCTTATCTGTTACGATCTTTACTCTTTACCTAAGACTGCTCATATGATAACCGCATTTTTTAAAGAGAATATTTCTATATCATTTCCTGTTTACAGTTACTTGCATATAATTTCTATCAGTTTAGAAACATTTCTGAATGCTTATATTTACTTCTGGGTATTCAGAAACACTGCACATAAGAATACCAGTGGAAGCCACCGTCAAGGTTCTTTTCAACATTTCCATGTCCAGCCAGGTATACTCAAAAACAGTTTTTCATTTTTTACTCCATATTTTATGTGAATCTCCTATTTGCATATTCTGTAGTGTAAGTGTTTAGTAGATTACTTGAAATACACTCTTAAGTCCTAACTGGTTTCTCTGGTTAATCAATAAATGTATAGATTAGGTTGATTTCCTTCTTGCCAATCTGAATCATATTATCATAGAAAAGAACTTTCCTGGAAATGGACAAATATGTGTATTTAATTTTTCATTCATTCCTATTCTTTGTGTTTTCAAAAGATTTAAAATCGTGAATTTGCTATACCATGAGGAAACCTTATATCTTTAAACTTATCTGCAACTATTTTTGACTTCTAACATTTCAATGACTAAATTTGGCCGGGCTTAGTGAATTCTCATTAAGGTGAGAGATTGATAAGCAAAAGATAGTGCTTGTATAATACTTGTAATGTTCACTTGATGTTTCCGCATCTGCAGAGTTTCCACAAAAGTTTGCTAAAACAATTCAGTGAATGCATCTGGACCTGGAAATTTGTCAGACTGGATAAAGGAGATTCTAGCCCTTTGGTCAACCTCATTTAAAGGCTGCATCAGTTTTTCATTTCCTGCAGATTATTTAAGAATCTAAGATTGACATGTTTTCAAGTAGATGTTCTTTGGCTGTCTTCATACTTTCCGGTGTAGGGGAAGCATTGAGAAATCACTGACAGAATTCAGCAGCATATTTAAAGATTTCATCTTGATCTATTAACACTTGACCTTTATCTTTCTGGATATGGTGCAGTGTATAAGCTGTTGACCCATTGTTCATTGAGTCTGAGGCATTGAATAATATTGCGTTTAAGTCCCCTTACCTAACCCATTAAGTTTTAGATCTTTGATGCAATTATATGGTTTTGCATTTTGAGTAGTTACTAGTAGACTGGTAGTAAATTGGTGGAATCCAATTTTGCTCTTCTTGCACCAGAATTGGGTTGAATCCATGACCTGTGATGAATTTAGAAGCCTTGCAAAGTGAGTGTTGATCTGATTGGCCTGGGTGAAAATGTGCACCAAAAAACCTATTTATTGTAAGGGCTACTCTGCTTACTCAAAATCTTGAGGTCATTTGCAAATTTGAAGGCATAACCTTGAAGTTTTGGAGCTGAATTCATTAATTGATGATTTTTTTTGGAGAAAGTCATCATGTGAAAGCTGTGTACTTTTAATCTGAAGACAAGAAATTTCCTTGTCACAAGAGGATAGAGATCTTGAGAAAAACTGTCTGATGATTTTATTGAGTAGTTTAATAATTTGATTTACTGAATCATCCATTTGATGTACCTATACGATTCAATCTTCATTTAAGTTTCTGTCTGGTTTTTCAACAGTATGTTCAGTGCATTTTCTCCAATTGCAGCAACTGTATAATGCATGCATAAAGGCCAGCTCCACAAGTGGCTTGTTTCCAGCTGATTTAGACAATTGCAGCTCCAAAGATAAATTTAGTACTTTCTTCTCTTCTATAATGTGGATAATGTTAAAACCCTAATGATTATGTTCATTTATTACTTCCTTTCTTCTATTCTATAATGTGGATGGTGTTAAAACTCCCCCATAATGATTATGTTCATAGGTTGAGTGGTTGAACTTGAAACCCACTTTGTTAGCCGATTTAGAGCTTGGACTTTGATTTCTATAAAGGGACATGTAAAGATGGAGGATTTGACAATTGTGTGGATTTCATGACTAGAAATTGTTGATTTTATTGTAGCTGCGGTCGGAATCCACATGCCTACATAAATAACCTATGTTACCCGGGGACGCGTTTCTGGCAAAAATTGAGCCGTCCCCGTTTCCGAAACGTCCCGGAAACTCGAAAACTTCCGGAAACCTTCCCCTTGGTTGTCCCATAAAATTAATGTTTCAGTTTTGAAAATTTGTTTGATTTGCACTCATGTAAACTCTAAAGTTAAATTATTTAACACAAACATTATATGTTAAGGTTCTATAATTTATATAAGCATGTGTTATCCATGTTTTTATATGAATATTTAAAATTTCCCTATATATTTTAAATTTTCCCTATTTTTTATATAGTTGTTCCCACTGCTGTCCCTTGCTCCGAGAAAAACAAATCTGTCCCGGAAACCCATTTCCCCGTCCCCATGTCCCTCCGTCCCGGAAACCTGGGGTAACATAGTAAATAACACAAAGGCTGTGTTTATATTGACAAAATAATTGTGATAGATAATTCAATTATTATATTAATATTATTTGTGAGATATTATAATTGTGATAATATAATTATATTTATAATTATTGATTATATAATAATATATTGATATTATATTAATATTATGTTATATTAATTGTTTACTATTATATTAATATAATTATTTAATATATAATTATATTAAAATATATTAAAGAGTGGCGTCCCTTGGTGAAAGGGCACCACTTGCATATATATTATGAGATATGTGATCTCATTCTATAAACAACCATTGAATAAAAAAAAATATGCTGATAGTGCTCGGTGGAGACAATTGTGAATTGTCTATAGCTGGGAGTGCAATGAGATTGCCCGTGGATAATCGGGCACACCAGGAAAACAACATGGTATCAAAGCCGGTTCCCTACCAAGCTTGTGAGACTTTAGAAATAATTTAAAATGATGATGATGGGAAGGATAATTCTGCCAAGAGATTCTGTAGACTATGGAGAAATCGTATGAAGGTGGATCTGCACAAAATGGATTTGTTGAAATACTCTTAGGAGGAATTTTAATCGATGTTGTAGTTGGACCTACGTTCGTTGATATGTATGCAAAATGTGACGTCACGGGGAAGGTGCGTCAACTGGTTAATGTCTAGAAGAAATATGGTCCAACTACAATTCAGAAGTATGATTTAAATACTATATGTAGTAGCTATGTATTCATCTTTAGACAACGAACGGGTAATCATTCTGTGCAGTTTGAAGAAGGCAATGAATGACGACTTGATTATTCACACAACTTTAGTAATAAGATTGACATTTTTTGATTTTCTGAATCGATGAGTTGTTCCCATGTTTGGATCAAAAGTATAACACACGATAATGTTCTCTGCAAAAGTTCACTTCGATTTTGTTCAAATCAACTTCAACATATGCTGTGGTTGGATATGATCGCACTCCCTCAGGAATACTTTGTCTTGTACGCATGGTATAAGATGGAAACATATTTCAAAGATCATTCTCAGTTATCATTTCGTTGTTGATGCATGGGAGGTTACAAAATGTATACATAATATTATACTCAGTCGATAAGAATGGTGAACATGATGCTTAGCAATCAGGCTTTGAAGCCTTCAAATGTGCATCCCAGTGATTACTATATAAATTGCGTCCTCCCTAGAGATAGATATTCGGTCAGACCTAAATATTCCCGTCATAGGGATTTCTAGTCCGTCAATATTCCATACATGCCCTCGTACGGGTTTTGTATGTAGGATTCCCCCGGGCTTGCTATTTGTTCCAGAATTATCGTGTCTCCATATTACACTCAAAGTCTGAAGAAATAATCTTCTGTGGTTTGATGTATGAAAGATGTAGGCTGGAAACTAAGCGTCGAGCGGGCCCTGAGTTGATATTTCTAGCACTGAAGGCCTACGAATGCACGTAAGAGGAACACATTACATCAAGAGGTTCTGAAGATATAAGTTTTTTTAAGAGATGTATCATGTGTCACAAATAGGATGCTTGGTTGGATTCCACGATAAGTAGATTGGTGTTGAAGCGGCGTCTCTGGGTATTAAGGCAATTCATTCTAGAAATCGAAAGACAACAGAAGGATTCAAATATGTTATCAAAGATAACTAGAGACTAATATATGTGAGTTATTTCAGACATCATGAAATAAGCCAAGCCGATAAAAGAATATTATCGAATAAATCCAATTTGTCTTAGCCATAAAAGTTGGAAGCCTCGTAGAATTTCAGAATAATAAACATATTGTTGATTTGGAAACAATTATTTCAATACCTGCTAAAGATTGCAAAATAATGAACAAAGGCGACGTACGATGAGGCTACAACGACTCACACCCTTGTGCGCTCTGTTGTTTATCAGTGCCATAAAAAAAGTTCTTAGCCGGTAGGATACATCCATATGAACCAAATAATAAGTTGCTGTAACTTTAATAAACCCAATTCCTATTATTGGTGCAATGTTATACATGTCAGCAATCAGAACATACCATAAGGGAAAGCGACCATCGTAAAATATCATATGAGTACAAACAAACGAACCATTGGAGATAAAACAGTGACCTTATTAAATTGCCATGTTAAAGGAAGGCGGAGTTTAAGTCAGCGATAAAAGCAACTATCATCAAATCAAGTAAAGGAAAATAAGCATTCAAATGTTGCGGTAAATCATCAATGGATTGATATTGACATCTGGTGGACTTGCAAACAGAAACACAAATATTAATAATCCATGAGTGATTATCAAATAAGCAAAGTCTTTAAAAACAATGCTAATTGATCCTTGATGAGGATCTAACTAAAGTTGCAATCAACATATCTAAGTCAAGAGGTGCGATTTTAATTATACGTCGAAGGATCTATTCATCAAGGGATGTGACTCTTTGCTTGTGAAGAGCTATGTCTCATTCATAAGGAGATATAAATAAAGGATTAAAGGGAAATATGTTGGGCCTGCATTTGGAGGGTTTGATTATATTTTTGAAGTGCAATAGAATTTTGAAGAGATTAATATGAAAGCCACTTTCACACATCTTAAGGCTGCCATTTGTTGACGTGGCATTGTTGACGGTCATCAATTCCTATTATTTTTTTCTTTGGCACAGATACGACAAACGAAAGGGATGAACAATGTCGGGAATAACATTGATGACTGTCATGTTGAAGGAATCAATGGGTGTCTCCATTCGAGAAGATATTAGCAAATCAGATTCAGCTAGGTTGATTGTGCCTAGAGAATTCATAAGTCTTTTCCGAGATCGCCCTTGTTCATTCAAGTTTTATTTTGGTGCATGGTCTATTGGATAATAATTTGATTTTCGTGGAGCTCATGCAAAAGCAGTGTGGAGTGCGATAGACATCTGATAGTCTTCTCGCAGTCAGCGCTTTCCTATTCTTGGCAGTGGGAGTAATCCTTGGGACGCAAATTCTCTTCCCGACTTTGTTATTCACAATTGTGGGAGAGCATTGACGGATTGGTGCTCTATAGTCGCCATTGCTGAGGGACAAACCAAACTGAAGGAAAAGTAAAGGTTCCTTATCTGATTTTGTAAAATGTGGCTGGAAATAAATATCTTCGAGCTCATTAAGTGACCAAATCAGATTTTGATTACAGACGTTGGCATAACAGTCTCAGCGTCCTTGTCTAAACCTGAGCAAGTTTGGCGTAGATCTCTGTGGAGGTCATGTTTATAGATATTTCTGGTGGTCGTCTATAACCTAGAATGACACAAGGGTTTGAGTATTTGCTTTCACTATTTGTTACCAGTGGTTGTCAATAGCTTCAGGCATCCTGTATGCCTAGAGGAATAGAACCTACAACCATCTCTTATAGCTGGAGCTATATACAGAGGCCGATACATGCATTTTTTGTGACTTGCCAATCAACTCAGTTGAATCCTAAATCGCCAAATTTTTGAAACAAAGGGTTTTGGTGGCTACTTGTATTGGCACTAGTTATTCAGGTGACTTGAATGGATCCGGGTGTTGAGTTCGTGAATATTATTAAAGGCATTGAATTATAACTGTAGCTTTAATACAAACTTATTGATTTGGAGATTGGTTCAAAGTTTACGCTGTAAACAAGAACATGTCACTTCCGCAATGCGTTATGGCTCAATCTTATGATTGTAGGTCAAAGGTGGTCTTGGATCTAGCACTTTCAGTCGTATGTGAATTGTGCCAGATAATAAGTCTCTTGAAACAAGACATCTTCCATGATTGGAGTATGAGAGCAGGGTATGCTTCCGTGACAGAGGGAGCAGCTAGAGGATCTGCATTAGTACACAGCAGAGGATCTTGATTCAGAGGGAGTAGACCATGTCAAGATGATTTGTCTAATGATCAAACAGTCAGAGGACTATGATTCATGGGATTGAGTCCCATGCATGTAAGGTGCTAGCCCTTGTAGCATTCTTGTCTGTGAGAGAAGTTTGAGGTATCAACCCTTGTTCCACCCTCTGGGAGTAGCTATGGTGGATGTCATGTGAGATAATCCATGACTTGGCTCTTGTGTTTATTCACCCTTTGGGAGTAGCTATGGTGAACGTCATGATGAGATGACGACATCACGTTGAGTGATTCTGTGATGGGCACTTGTGCTCATTTATATTTCCATTCATGGGAGAAGCCATGATGGACCCACCCTCTGATATGGTTCATGGTGGATGCCATGTGTGTGATGCCATGACAGAACCACGTGAGGGAGTTCATGGTGATTTTCTTGTACTTGTGTGTTTACCCTTTGGATGAGCCATGGTGAATATCATTGTGAGGTGACGATCTCACAATGATGAACACTTGTGCATCTTGCCATCATTGTGAGGTGAGGATCTCACAATAATGGTTGATATCTCGTGAGGTGATATCTATGGATAAGCTATGATGGTTGATATCACAGAGAGGTGATATCTTTCCTTTCCACACATGGATGTAGCCATTGTGGTGAATCATCACAATAAGATAATGTAACTTGTAAATGTTAAGGAGGATTCCTCCCTAGCTAAGAGGGAGTGTTTATTTTATTGTAGCGGTGGTCGGAATCCACATGCCTACATAAATAACACAAAGGTTGTGTTTATATTGACAAAATAATTGTGATAGATAATATAATAATTATATTAATATATTTGTGAGATATTATAATTATATTATAATTGTGATAATATAATTATATTTATAATTATTGATTATATAATAATATATTGATATTATATTAATATTATGTTATATTAATTGTTTAATACTATATTAATATAATTATATAAAATATATTAAAGAGTGGTGTCCCTTTGTGAAGGGCACCACTTGCATATATATTAAGATATGTGATCTCATTCTATATACAACCATTGAATAAAAAAAATATGCTGATAGTGCTCAGGGGAGACAATTGTGAATTGTCTATGGCTGGGAGGGCAATGAGATTGCCCGTGGATAATCAGGCGCGCCAGGAAAACAACAGAAATCAGCTACTATATCAGTGCCTCAATGAAATTTTTTGTAACTCCAGTATTTACTGGGAGAGATTTCAGTGTATTAGAGTTCTGTTTGAGAATATTGGATCTTTTTCTTGGGACTTCATATCCCTGAAATTTTTATTTGCTCATTTTTTATAGGATTTTCTGCAAAAGAATTATCTCTGTTTTGTATCTACTGTATCTTTAAGAAAACTTCTTTATTGGGGGAGCCTAAAATCCCTCACATTCCAAGAGATAAATTTCATTGATTAGTGGAATTGGTTCTGTCCATTTGCAGCTCCTCATTTCTCGATCTAATGATTTTATATAATTTCCAATGGACTAATAGTGCCATGAAACTCTGCTTAGTTTCTAGAGATCTTACTGAAGTTTATTGTGGACAGTTTCTGTGTTAGCTTGTTTAATTATTGTACGGTAGTCCGTTTCATGCCATTCTTCATGCAACAATTTGAAATAATGCCTCATGATGTGTATGCATGTTTTGCTTATATCTTATCAATTCGTGAAATTATATATGGGTCGCATCACTTAGCTGTTGAGTCTGCCAAAAAGTTTTTCTATGTTTTATGGGTCTATCCTGGTAAGTTACCATCTCATGCATGTCCTTTTGTGGTACATGTTACGATTCTGAATTTCTGTACCCCTTGCAGGGAGGTGTGAAATAGGAGTGAATCTGATTTTGCCAAGAGGTACAAAGCTTGCAGATCCCTTAGATAAAGGCTGTGTATGGCGGCAATCAAGGGGATCTGTTGTAGAACTCTCTATGTATGATGGAATGTTAGTTGCTGACAAGGTATGACAGCAGCACTGTATAGAACTAAACAGTTGAGTGATGGGCCCTTTGATCTCTAACGTTATTATTCATTCACATACGAGCAGGTTGGTATGGAGCAGCAGTTTTATGATGAATTGGAGAGTGTATTGTTGGATCCAGATATTTCTGAAGAAGTTGGCGAAGTTGAACGTGGTGATGAAGAGTCCCACAGCTTGGGGACGTTTATTTATTCTTCTGTTGATGTCAGTCATGGTGTTGGAGAGGTCAATATGTTTTCCATCTTTTTATTGAATATCTTGGGGTTTCATGATGTTTGCCTTTGTGATAGTTTGCTTCTTTACTATTTGTATGTTATCTCATTTCCTGTATATTGAGATGGGACACTTCTTTTCTGTATGTCTGCAGATTATGATTGATGCTGTTGTTTATCTAACTCTTGACAAATTAAGCTGCACCGTGGGAAACTCTACCACACACACTCACAAATTGATAGATTTCCAGGACCAAGACAAATCAGTTGGAAAAGGAATGTGTAGGTCCTTGTATTCTGATGTTTGCAAGGGCCAAGAAAATGTTTTTATGAAACATGCACATATTCAGGTTAGGCTGAAATGTTCAGATGATGCTCCAGCGGAGAGAAAATTATCCATAAGTTTTGAGCTTTAGTGGAAACTAGTGTCCTTGGAAATCTTGCTCTTTTTCTATTTTACAGAATTATAGTTCAAATATCTGCAATTTCCTCTGCCAAAAATATGGCTTTGGAGTTGTATGTGTAAATTAATAATAGGAGATAACATGCTGCCTTATTTTTAACATTTTTAACCATGTACTTGACATGACTGTAAGTGTATGGTCTTCTACTTTAACATGTGTTCTGATTATGATCCACGTCCATTGTAGCAGACTTTGATCATATTGGCCAACAACAATGTTAGCATAGAATGACATTCAAGATATGCTTTTCAGTTTTCTCATAGGTGAAGAACCTTAAACTAGCTGCTCACTGTAAACTTAGTTTGCTGTTGGATTTGCTATTTGATTTCTATTTTTAAAAACAAATTGCACATATTTACATTAAGGTTTATGTTTTTCATATTGTCATTTAAAATGTATGAAAACAAACATCAGAAATCTGGAGATTGAAAATTGAAGATACTTAACATTCAGTCAATTTGATGGTTCAGAAGTACCTTGATTAATGCCTCAAAATTTAATGAAAGATCTAACTACAAAATCTCAAACCTGTAAAATCAGCAACAACAGTAGATTATAAACAAATTCCATTAAGGTAAACACCTTTCAAATGCAAGAAATAGTTTAAATAAAACCAAACTAAATCAACCTCAAACTCTGCTCAGAAATCTGGGTGTCTAGATTTAGACCAACTTGCTAATCATCTAGGTTACTACTGAAGTTGCAGCAGTGACTCTTTCATATTATTTTGAAAATTATGTAGCAGCAGTCTACAATGCAGAGAATGGAACCAATAACTTCTATTTCACAGCTCTTTCACCATAAACCCTAGCAGTTGACAATCACCATACTATGAATCTCACACCAGGGTTTGAAGAAAGCAATCACCAAAGTCAAAGAAAATGGTTCCCAAAATCCTCAAAATCTAATGTCACAAGAAGATTGATAACCCTAAAATTATTCAATGTCAGGAAAGAAACCTCTTGTTTTTTTACTAATATTGAACTCTACCCTTGTGCAAAGGGGTTTTTAATTGCTTTGTTTTCGTCCTTTGAAGACTGTGATATGATTTTGAACAAACTGTGGGTTTCAGGGAATCACTCCCTTTCTGCCAAATCTTGGACAATTTCCTTCAACCTACTTATTGAACCACTCAATGTACCAGTGTGGGTTCACCTACCTGATCTCCCACTTCATTTTTGGGAGATGTCTTGCTTTTAGGCCATTGGAAATTCTCTTGGCCGTTTTTTGAAGGTGGATGATGGTACAACCACTTTGGGTCATTCTACTTTCACTTGTATTCTAGTTGATATGGATGTCTCCACACCGCTTTCGAGGGATGTGGTGGTCATGGTAGGGGAGAGACCATGGACTCAAGCATTGGATTATGAGGGCCTTCCCTTCTGCTGTTGGCATTGCTTCTCCACTGGACACGATTTTTGACTACGCTTTTCTGTGTCGTATGGGTGCTGCTACTTGGTGGAAGGATGCTAGGGAGGACCATTTGACTATCCGTGTTGACTTTGTTTCTTCCTCTGAGGATTCACAGGCTGACGAGGAAGAAGTAACCCCTACTGAAAATCTGGATGATGCCCCTGCTTCTGCTTGCGTCAAGCTTCTGCTGCTAATCAGAGTTCTACTCCTGCTTATAACTCTGGATGCTACTCCTGCTTCAGGAGCAACCCCTTCCGACTATAAGTTCACTCTGCTCCTACTTTGCACCATGCTTCTGCTGACACTGCTTAGTTTCTTCCACACTCTAGTCGATGCGTTGATAGCTGCCCTAGCAGAGTTTCTTTCGTTGGGGAGCCAAGGATAGCTTTGCTTGGAAAGTGGTCTGACGATGTAGGAAGAACTGTTCTTCTAATTCTCGCACATCTTTAGCAGTGTGGGTTTGGCCTTTCATTCAAAGGGCTCTAGCCTTTGGGCTTTGTACTTGTTTTTCTAGTCTGCACCTATTGTACTGACTATGTGCAGTAGCTGGCCTAGTTTTTTTTCCGCCTTTAGGGCTTGTGTTTGTAAGGGTCAACCCCCTTGTTTAGGTTGCTTATTTATTCAAAAAACACGATCTTGGGCAATTGAAAGGAATATGTGCTTGGGTGAAAACCATAATCCTATATGTCTCCTCATGATGTCCCAAACAAGAAATCCCAACTTAACTTTGCATCTTGTCACCATGTTGCCATGAACAACATTGAAACACACTAACATTGCCCATAACTTATCATCCGGGTAAGGTAGTATAATTAGTGAAGATATAATGAGCATCACACTAACAACACTTTGAGACAACACTTTTTGACATCAATGACAAACATGCCAAAGCCAACAAACTCCCCCTTTGGCATTGATGTCAAAAATCTCAACTTTCTCGTCCTTTTGACAACATATGGCAAAGAGACAAGCTTCTCTCTTTGGAGCACTATCATTGTTAGACAACCTGTTGCAATTGTGTCAAGGAATGGACAGTCAATCTACTTGCTCCACCTAATTATTAGCATCTATTAAATTAATACTTGCAATACTACTAAACACCACTCACACTGTCAACAACCTTTATACTATACCACACTGTTACAAAGATCAATGTGACTACTCAATCAGTGCACAATAAAATTTCACTAAGTTTATTGAAACAATATTCAAATTCAAGGACATTCTGTGAAAGGAAAATAATCCAAGAGGAGAGGTATAACTGTGTTGTTTCTGAAAATCCCTTGCAAGAGAGGAGGGGCACGAGAATGTCGTAGCGGACGAGGGTTTGAGCCCGCTGCTGGATTGAAAACGCAGGCTGATCGGCCTGACGAAATTGTGCAGATCGAGTCTGCAGAAGGGCAGGTCGTGTACTGGTAAGGCTGCCGTGTTGGGGGTCTGCTCACCGTGTTTAGAGCTATAGGCAAACCCTGCCTATTTTTTCTTCTCGGCACTGTTGTAGGTAGGGGAATTTCTTCCTGGCCCTAGTTCGTATGGCTGCGGGCGGGGTTTCCAGGAGTCTCATTATTGTTGGAGCTTCCAGCTGTGACCGATCTGATCCAGGGGTGAATCTTCAAGAGAAGGAGACCTTTTATGTTAGCGATCGCTCTAAGGTAAACAAAGTTAATGGCTGCCTTCCGCGCTGTCAAGACCGGCCTGTGTTGGTTATCCCTCCAGAGGCAGTAAAGGAAGATGTTGAATATCTGGCCTCGCATGCATTGATCTGTAAGTTTCTTGGAATCCGCATTTCCCTGTCGGCTTTGGAAGCATGGATTCGTCGTTCATGGCAGGTGGAAGGAGATTTCGATATTATGCTGGCTGGTAATAGCTACTTTTTGGTGAATTTCTCTTGCTTGTCAGATCGGAATCGGGTCTTTGAGGGAGGTCCTTATTTCTATGATCGGGTTGGTCTGTTCATCAAACCCTGGCATGCGGGATTCAACTCGGCTGAAGATCTCCCTTCTAGGGTTCCTGTTTGGGT
>MU225951.1:1434479-1452103 GCA_018584345.1 Thuja plicata | reverse complement strand
CCATGAAGGGACATGTCTCTCCTAGCCTCATTCCTAATATAAATGAAAGAGAGATTGTTGCATTTGGAAAACACATACAAAATAGAGTGCTATTACATTTGCAGCTATCCTAAAACTTAACACAACTTATGTCTAAATCAATTATTCATCATAATTTGAAAATAATCGACAATTGTCCATTCATCTCCTGTCGAGAACTGCTCTTGTAATCACAATCATTGATTTGTCATTTTGTATTTCAACAAATCAGCGCCCGGATCAACAAACTTCATTGTAACACCAAACAACTCTAATCAAATAATCATCATCAATCCAATGGAACAACTACTACATATCAACCAATGTAACTTCATCATGGTTTTGACTTCAATGGAAAACACATCAGGACAACATTGGCAGCCGTCCAATGATCCTAACTTTCTATGACAAAGATGTCAATATCAAATGCTTCATACTTCATTCACTCAGTTGTCTCCAACATGACTTTACAACTAAAAGGATCCTATTGAAGTTCTGAATAACATCATCATGAAGTTCTTCATTACCTTCATTACCACTTGAAGACCCAACTAAAATTTGCATCATGTCACTATGTTTCCATGAACAACATTGAAACACACTAACACTGCCCAAGACTTAATCATCCTGATAAGGTAGTATAACCATGAAGTCATTCTGAGCATCTCACTAACAATACTCTGAGACAACACTTTTCAACATCAATGACAAATGCGTCAAAGCCTAAAAACCCCCACTTTGGCATTGATGATAAAAATCTTTTAGTTTTCCCCTTTTTGACAACCTATGACAAAGGGACAAGCTTCTTTATCTGGAGCACTATCATTGTCAGACAACTTGCTACAACTACACCACTGTCTAAACTCTACTTTGACAATAATGACAGGGAATGAATAGTCTATCTACTCGGTCCCCCTAAGTATTAGCCTGTGTTAAATTAATACATGCAGTATTGTTGAACATCACTCACATTGCCAACAATCTTTATACTATTCTGCATTGTTACAAAGATCAACCCGACTACTCAATTAGTGCACAATAAGATTTCACTAAGTTTATTGAAACAATATACAAAATCAAATGATACTAAGTCCCATAGCAATGTATTGATTTACAACCATTATCATCAGGATTAATTTAAAATACAACACAACAAATGAATGTAAGAGAGAAGACACATAACACAGGTTTTTCAGTGGAAAACCGTCGAAGGGTAAAAAACCACTATGCAAATGAATCTCATTAAGACCCCACTGGTCAAAATCTCACTGATTACAATGTCTCACTGACAATGGGAGCACCAACTCCAATCAAGAGAAAAATAGAGTTAAGTGTATCTAGAGGACAACTATGTTTTCTAGAAGTCAAAACATCAAAAACTTTGTATTGTTTATTGTCAATACATCAAAGCCCTTGTAACATATAAAATACCCTCTAAATTTTTATCAAGTCTGCAAAAGAATAATACGAGCATTCAAACTTTACCAAAGCAAGAGATACTGCTTCTTGTCATTACAAACATAGGACAATAGAGGTCATTCCTTCTATAATCATGTTTCGATCAATAAAAGAGTCTTTTATACCCTGCCATTATCTCCATAGAAGACTGCTTCTATACTCCATATGAATGTATATATTTACTGCAGATTGTTTTTTTATATGTCAGCAAATTGAGAATCTTATCCATTTTGTTGTTTATATCACTAACTCCTTTATTCTTTCACCTAATAACAAATTATCTTATTTATTACTGAGTTGACATCTTGTCCATTCAACTTCTGTCTAAAATAGTTTGCCTTCGAAATTTGAAAATAATCAACAACTGTCCATTCATCTTCCATTGAGAATTGTTGTTGTAATCAAAGTCATTGATTTGGCATTTTGCATTTCAACAAATCAACGCAACAAATTAATAGTTGGATCAACAAACTTCATCTTGACAACAAACAACTCTAATCAAATAATCATCATCAATCGAATGAAATCATGAGGACATATCAACCAATGTAACTTCATCATGGTTTTGAATTCAATGGAAAACATATTGTGTTTTCAATGGATAGAACATCAGGACAACATTAGCAACCATCGAATGATCCCGACTTTCCATCACAAACATATCAAGATCAAGTGCCTCATACTTCATTAACTCAGTTGTCTCCAACATGGCTTTACAACTCAAAGGATCCTCTTGAAGTTCTCAATAAAATCATAAAAAATTTCTTCATTATCCTCATTACCACTTGAAGACCCCAACTTAAAATTGCCTCCTGTCACCATGTTTCCATGAACAACATTGAAACACACTAACATTGCCCAAGGCTTATTGTCCTGATAAGGTTGTATAACTAGTAAAGACATTCTGCGCATCTCACTAACAACACTCCGAGACAACACCTTTTGACATCGATGACAAACATGACAAAGCCAACAAACTCCCCCTTTGACATTGATGTCAAAAATTTCTCCTTTCTCTCTTTTTTGATAACATATGACAAAGTGACAAGCTTCTTTATCTGGAGCACTATCACTGTCAGATAACCCACTGCAATTGTGTAACTGTCCAAAATTTACTTTGACAACAATGAAATGGAATGGATAGTCTATCTACTTGCTCCCCTTTAGTAGTAGCCTCTTTTAAATTAATACCTGCAATATTGTTGAACACCACTCACGTTGTAAACAACCTTTATACTGTCCTGCATTGTTACAAAGATCAACCCAACTACTCACAAGGACTGCACAAATACAAATTTATTCAAGGAGTCTACAAATATTCATTGTCAAGACACTCATTATATCTTTGTCTAGGAACCAACTAAAATAATGAAATAAAAACCATTCACAGAACCAAAATCTCTTAAACAATGTTGTCTTAAGGACTTCAAAGCAAATATGCAACATCATTATTACTACCCTGCCTTTCCAACCAAAGTGAACTTTCAGGGTTATAAAAACAAATCATTATGCTGCCCCTTAAATCAAGTGATTTGTGTTTGAATCAATGAAGGACATGACACCAATTTCCCTCTGAGATATTAAAAAAAAATCCCTTTGATAAAGGCTTAGTGAAAATATTAAGCATCTGGTCCTTAGTGGCAACATATAGCAGATTAACATTGTTTTCCATCATCTGCTCCCTCAAAAAATTATACTTGATGTCTATATGTTTTGTTTTGTAATGCATAATTGGATTTTTTGATATATTTGTGAAACTAGAGTTATCACACAAAACAAAAATAGATCTAGGTACCTTTATTTTAATGTCTGGGAGTGTTTAAATTATCCAAAGAATTTCTGTGCAACAGGAAGTGGCAGCTATGCATCAGCTTTTGTTGTGGACAAGGAAACTGAGTCTTATTTCTTTCTTTGCCAAGCAACCAATCTATCACCCAAGAAAATTGTTGCACCACTTGTGATCTTCCTGTCATCCGGACATCCTACCCAATTAGCATCAATATAAGTTGTTAGAGTAAAATCATTGTGTCTAGGATACCACAAAATGCAGTCTACTATTTCCTTGATATATTTAAAAATACTCTTACTTGCATTCACATGAGATTCCTTTGGTGAAGCCTGAAACCTTGCTACAAGACACACTGCATACATAATGTTAGGGCTAAATGCTATTAAATAACACAAGCTACCTATCATAGACCTATACGATACTTGATCAACATCAAATGAGTCATCCTTCTTACTTAACTTACACCTTGTTACCATGGGTGTACTTACAGGTATATAATCATCCATATAAAATTATTTAAGCATCTCCTTTGCATATTTAGTTTGAGACAAGAAGATACCTTTGTCAAGTTGAGTTATTTGTAAACCAAGGAAAAAAGATAGTTCTCCAAGCATTTCCATTTCAAACGCAAATTGTATAAGATCAGAAAACACCTTACATATATCATTATTATTACAACCAAATATGATATCATCCACATAAATTTCTACTACATGTACATCATTAATTTGTATCCTGACATAGAGATTGTCGTCCACGCCTCCTCTTGTGAAGCTTTGTGCCACCGAGTATTTGTCTAACCGAGGGTACCAAGCTCTAGGAGCTTGTTTCAAGCCATAGAATGACTTTTTTAGCCTATAGACATAATCAAGAGAGTTTTCACATAGAAAACCTTATGGTTGTTCCATGTAGACCTCGTCAAGATATCCATTCAAAAAAGTTGTTTTAATGTGCATTTGATAAACCTGAAATTTGTGAGAAAAATATGCTAAGAAGATCCTAATGGCTTCAAGTCTATCCACGGGTGAAAAAGTTTCGTCATAACCCCCACCTTCAACTTGTGAGTATCCCTTGCTATAAGTCGAGCTTTGTTCCTTACAATACTCCCTTGTTCATTTAACTTGTTCCTAAAGGTCAATTTTTCACTTATAACATTTTTGTCTTCAAGTCTAGGGATTAGCAAGTCTTATTCTTTTCAATTGTACTTATCTCTTCTTTCATGGCCTTAACCCAATGTTCATACTTGTTGGCCTTAGCATAAGTTTATGGTTCTATATCTGTTAACGAACAAAAATCAGCTTGTTCATTTGATTGAGCACCCCTTCTTCATGTTTCAACACCTACATTCTTGTATCCAATGATCTTCTCTTGAGGGTGATGCTTGAGTAATGTCTTAAAGGGAGTTTTTGGTATTGTTTCCATAGCTTTTGACAATATTTATAGAGATGTGGTTGCTGCCTCTTCCTCTTTTGGAGGAGCTGCAAATTCAGAATTGATTTCTCCTTCAATTTCCATCAAACTACTTGACCCATGCAACGAATCTCACGAACCTTAACATTCTCACTCTCTATTATTCTTCCCAGCCTATTGTTAAAGTAATTGCAAGCCTTACTATGAGTGAAGTAACCAAGAAAGATGCCCTCATCACACCTTGACTCAAAACTACCCAATCCTTCTTCATCTCTTTTAATATAGCAATTACTACCAAATGACTCTAAAGTAGTGAACGAAAGCAACTTACCATATGATAACTCAAAGGGGGTAAAATTTCTTCTGACCCTCAGTTGTGCTCTATTTAATGTATATACAACTGTAGCGAAAACCTCTTTCCAATACATATATGATATTTTGGCCTCATCCAACATTGTCCTTGCCATCTCTTTCATAGTTATATTTTTCCTCTCAACTACCCCATTTTGTTGAGGTGTTCTTGGGGTAGCATATTGCCTTATTATTCCATGTTGCTCACAGTAGTCTACCAAATCATTGGAAGTGTATTCTCCACCCTTGTATCATCTTAAGCATTTGATATTCAAGTTTGATTCCTTCTCAACCATCTTCTTGAATATCTTGAACCTATCAAATACTTATGACTTGTGTCTAAGAAATGTCACTCATGTCATCCTAGTGTAGTCATCAATGAAAAGCATAAAGTATTTCTCTTCACCAATGACTCTTGGCCTAGTTGGACCACATAGATCTATGTGTACTAGATGTAAAGGTCTTGTAAAAGTATGCTCTTTAGATGGACAAATGATATTTATTTTCTTCCCACGTTGAGACTCCTTAAATGTAACATCTTCTGGTTTGTGTATAAGTGGAAGCCCTATTACATTTTTGTTCTTTCTCACTTTGACTAGGTTGTCAAAGTTTAGGTGCCCAAGCCTTTTGTGCCATAACCAATTCTCCTCAAATTTTCCCATAAGACAAATATTACCATGTTTGTCACTGTTTGAGATATCCCCCAAGATGTACACATTACCTCATCTCATTGTACCTACTGCAACATTTTTTCATTTTTTTTTTGTATTTTGCAACAATGAGCATCAAACCAAATATCATACCCGCTGTCACAAATCTGACTCACACTCAAGAGGTTGTGTTTTAGGCCATTTACATAATACATATCTTGAATAGGAATGTTATCATACAAAAGAAGAGTTCCCATGCCTTTAATTTTTCTACACGTATTATCACCAAACCTAACAAATCTACCATCATAATTTTTCAGTTTAATGAACTTTTCCCTATCACCTGTCATGTGATTTGAACAATCACTATCAATCACCCACAAATCCTTATTACTTGTGTGATATGTAACTTGTACTATTAGAGACTGACATTCTTGACCTTCTTAGGTACCCATAATGGTTTCCATTTGTTTTCCAATATGACTTCCTACTTTTGAGGACTATCACACTTAGCATCATAGTTACTTTTCTTTATTCTATAAAACTTATCAATGTGACCAAAGTTATTGCAAAAATAAATTCTAATGCTAAATGAATTCTTATAAGATAACATTGAATTCTTCTCAAAGCAACCCTACACTTGTTTACTTTGTGACAAAATTGATCGAAAAAGAAGCAATAGCCAAAGAAATGTGAATTGAATTTGTATGGAAACCTCCTACAAGAAAATCGTGATTTATATAGCATATAATTTCTACCTTTTGAGTGCAGTTTTAGATCGATACCTTGGTAAGTTTGTTTGTGATCAGATTTGGAGCTTTTTTGTGGTGTTTTTGTTGTCCCTTTAGTGAGTTTTAGGATATGCACCTTTATTTCCATCTTTGGAGCAAAGAGATGAGTGTTTACTGCCATTAGATTTGTTTACCCAACATATCATCCAATTTGTTGGTGCTATCACATATTTCCAACTTCTTTCTTAATTCTTCTATTCCAATCTCTGGTTTATGACACTCTTCAACCTTGATGGTAAGTTCATTCTTGATTCTTTTTGCAACTTTTCTACCTTCCTCAAGCTGATCCTTCAAAGAAACAATCATTTGGTCTAATTATTTGACATTGTCTTCTTTCTTACTAATTTCCATTTTTAGAGTCTTTATCTCCTTGAGTGCACATAAGAGTTCACCTTCAAGATCTATGTCAACAATTTCAAGATCACTCTCCTGATTCGATGAATCTTGTAGATCAATATTTGAACAAACATCATTAATTTCAAAATCACTCTTCTCATTCAATGAATCTAGTGGATTAGTATTTGAACAACCCAATGCCATTAATTTTTTTTGTCCTTCACCAGTAGAATCTTTAGAAGAGTTACTATCTAATACATCTGTGTCTCTAACATAGAGTCTATTCTTCTTTTTAAATGAAAATTTCTTTCTTAGATTGAAGGTCTTCTTTTTTGTTTGTCTTTTAAACCTCTCTTCGTCTTCATTTGGTTCTTCATAGGGATATTTTGCAACATAAAGTCCTATTTGGCCACAATTAAAACACTGAATGGAAGCTTCCCTCTATATTTTCCTATTCCCTTTTTCAGCTTCCTGAAAAAATTAGATTCTTGTATATCATCATCGGAGTCCGATTTAACCTTTTTTTCATTTCTCTAAGCTTTGAAAGCTACCTCTTTTCTAGTAGAATCTTCCTTTCATATTCTCATTTCATAAGCAGTAAGGGTGCCATGTAAATCATCTAATGTGAGACTATACAAATTTCTAGCCTCTTCAATTGTTGAAATCTTACAATCATAATTTGCAGGCAAAGATCTAAGAATTTTTTTAACAACATCCTTGTCTTCTACTTTTTCCCCAAGACCATGAATTCTATTAATTGTTTCATCAACCCTAAGAAGAAAATCAACTATGTTTTCATCTTCATTCATCTTTAATCCTTTAATTTTTTCTATGAGTGTTTGTATCTTGGATTGCTTTACTTTATCATTGCTATAGTAAATATTGTTCAACTTATTCCAAACTTCCTGAGCAGACGAACAATGTATTACCTTCACAAAAACATCTTTGGTCAGCCCAAAAAAATGCATGTTTTTCTCAGGCATAAATTTTGTATTGTTTTTTTCATCAACGTTAATAGGTATTGTATTAGGAACAATATATCCATGTATAGTTGTACTCCACACTTCCACACCTAAAGAGATTAGATATTTTTTCATTCTTATCTTCTAAAAGGCATAATCAGTGCCATCAAACATGAGTGCCCTAGTAATATAAGAACCCTCTTGAGAAATTACAAAAGTATTCCTACCAGGATCAATGTAAGGATTTTAGACCATGACAAAGAACCCTAATTCTCTAATACCAATTGGTTGAACACTTCAGGCGCTAGGAGGGGGGGGAGGGCTCAATACACAATAACATTTCACTAAGTTTATTTAAACACCATTCAAAATAAAATGATATCAACTCACATAGCAGTGTATCTATTTACAACCATTATCAACAGGATTAATTTAAAAGACAACACAACAAGTGAATGTAAGAGACAAGGCACATAACATAAATATTTTAGTGGTAAGCCCTTGAAGGTTAAAAAATACTATGCAAACAAAACTCATTAACACCTCACTGATTACTATACGTCTCACTAACAAGGGGAGCACCGACTCCAATCAAAAGAAAAATAGAGAAGTGTATATAGAAGAAAAAATTGTTTTCTATATGAACCAATTCATATCAGAAATAAAAAACCAAAAACTTTGTACTGATTCTTTTCAATACATCAAAGCCCTTGAAACATATAAAATATCCTTTGAAAGAATAATATGAGCATTCAAACTTTACCAAACCAATAGATACTGCTTCGTGTCATTACAAACACATGACAATATAGATCATTCCTTCTATAATCATGTTTTGATCAATAGAAGAGTATTTTATACCCTTCCAGTATCTCCGCAGAAGATTGCTTCTATACTTCACATGAATGTATGTATTTATTGTAGATTGCTTTTTAGCACACCATCATATTCAAAACCTTATCCTCTCTATTTTATATATCACTAATTCCTTTATTCTTTTAATTCACAAAATAACATTTTATATATAAGTAAATAGACTTCTTGACCATTCAATCTCTGTTTAAAATAGTTAGTTTTTGGAATTTAAAAATAATTGACAACTATCCATGTATCTTCCATTGAGAACCACTCTATTCAAACAATCATAATCAATCCAATGAAATAAAAACATGTCAACCGATGTAACCTCATCATGGTTTTGTTTTCAATAGAAAAATGTCATGTTTTCAATTTTAAACACATTGTGTTTTCAATGAAAAACACATTTGAACAACATTGGCATCCATCTAATGATCTTAACTTTCGATCATAAACATGTCAATATAAAATGTCTCAAACTTCATTAACTGAGTTGTCTCCAGCACAACTTTACAACTCAAAGGATCCCCTTGAAGTTAGTAATATCATCATTAGGAAGTTCTTCATTACCTTCATTACCGCTTGAAGACCTCAACTTAAATTTGCATCTTGTCATCATGTTGTCATGAATAAAATTGAAACAAACTAACACTACCCAAGAATTAGCACCCTGATAAGATGTATTATCCTAAAAAGTAAGCACCTAATTTGTGTTAATTTTGGAACCATTTTGTGCCTACTTTAGTGTGTTTCCTATGGTAGGACCTCATATTGCACTTAAATGCATACCAAATTAAAATATGGGTCCTCCTCCTCCTTCAATCTTGCTTTAAATCAAGGTTGGCTCTCTCTTCTAGGCATGATTTCCCATTTTACATCCAATCCCAAAATTCGTTCCCTCACCTAGGCCCCATGCATTTATATTATGATTTTAGAGTCTGTCTCGACATCCTGGAAACCACCATTTTCTCCCTGTTCTCCTCACATTCTCCGACATCCTGGTAAAATTTGAGGTGATTTTACCTATAACAAGTCGACTGGGCGACTTGTTCCTGGGTTTTTTAGCTTAGATTTGGCCTAGAGCCCGATGCCGGGATTTTCCTTTGAGGTTGATATTTGTGGTCGGCCCCTATTTGATTTGGGCCCTAAAATAAGTATAAAAGGACATCTCTCCCTCTCAATTAGATCCATCCATTATCATGAAAACTACTGTTACCAAGCATCCAAGTATCCAAGTATACAAGTATCCAAGCATCCAAGTAATCAAGAAATAAAGTGATAAGGAAACCATCAAGAGCCATCAAGAATTCAAGTCTTCATGCAATCAAGGTGTTTCCTTCCATATATCTAGCTTCTTTCTCTCATTGAAGGCCAAGAAAAGGAGTTTGACATCAAGGAAGGAGATCTACATCCATTCATCAAGCTTTCTTATTCTATTCTCCAATCATACATTGTGTCGAATTACAACATCTAGTACATGAGGTTTTGTATTACATGATTTCCTTTTGGGTTTTTATGTTTAGTCAAATACATTACATCAACATACTTGATAACATCTTAACAAGTAATTGTATCTACCTCTGCTACATGACAACACACTTTTTATCTATTTCATTTAATTACATTTCAAGGTTGATTCCTAAATAGGGGTTTGAATGAGGAAAACCCTTCCCTTTAACCTTCTTCCCCTTCTTTTGTGTGCATAGATATAGGTTTAGATCTGGAAGGTATAGACACAGTCGTAAATCCTTGGAAATTTTCATCAGATTTGGAGCAATCGGGAACAAGTCGATCTGTCAACTTGTTCCTAGAATCTCGACTTGTTCATGCATTTTTTGGCTAAAATTTGCACAACAGATAGCTACAGGTCTCAGTTTCTCAGATCTAGAGTTACAATAGATTCTGACATTCCAGTGATAGTCAAAACCAGTTTCAACGTACCATTCCTCTTATTTCACTTCAAGGTGCACTTGTTCTTATTCTTTCTCTCTTGCACTTGCTTTCATAGATTAGATCTACTATCATTTAATTTATTATAATTATCATTCATATCTATTTACTAATTCAAAAACCCTACATTGTGATGTAGGAGCATCTTGGGTTCTTGAAGAACTTGCATCATTTAGGAGTTTTTCCCTTTTGGGTTGATGAAGTTCTTGGTTTGAGACAATTTTCTAGAGATCATGCGAGCGGTCAATCTGTTGAGATCTTGGAAAGGAGCGGTCAAATGGGTTTGTTCCTTGTTCATAGATTCTATGTCTATGATCATGCCTTTTGGTGGATTAGTTTGTGAGATAGTGTTGATTGTTTATCGGGCACTTGTGTTCCTGATAACCGGTTGTAGTGAGTTGTCACTGGTTGGTGTGTTTGATCTCTCGGTTGAGTTATATGGATCTTCAAAAGGCGCGGTTATGATATGTTGTTCATGGGGTCATAAGGAAGCTTTTACTATGATAGAAACTTGTTTGGAGTTACCACGCTTGATTTATGTTGAATTATGTGATTGGGTTGAGAAAGAAGTTTCTGGTTCCAGACAGTCTTCTGAGATTCTGAGATTGGTTGAATTGAGGAGATTTTTGGCAGGAGTGATAAAAAGGGTTTGTTTCTTGCAGTTTGTAGAGCCTGATTGTATGATCACGCTTTGTGAGGTGGCATGGTTTGAGAGATCCTTTTTTTTCTCTATTGGGTTGTTGTTTTTCTTCATGACACTGGTTCTTGGAGTTAACCGATTGATTGATTGAGGTTGCAGTCATTGTTTTGATTGTTGGTGATGATTGACGTAATTTCCTATGTGGATGTGTGTGTGACCAAATTTATTTGTTGGATAGGTCCTCGATAAATAATTAAATGTTGTATTTAATTTGGGTTAAGGCCGACTGGGTATAACACATTTCTTGAGATATGTAAAGTTAGTTGAGGCCAACCTATTGGCTGTTTTATAAAAATTTAGGGCTTGAGATCATTTAGAGGGGAAGAGGAAGAAGTCCGGAGAAGGGCTTAATAATAGAGAAGCTGCTAGAGGATAGATCTAAGACTTGGGAAGACCTGGAATAGGTTTGAGTTGGGTTTTGTTGTTAGGTTTTCTTTGTCCTTGACCTAAACCGGGAAAGCCTTACAACCTGAAATGTATAAAGAAATTCTAAGTAATAAAACTTGTTGTTTGGATGCATATCTTGTTGTTGTTGATTGTACCTTGTTGTTTTTCGTTGTGTTGATTACTACTGCAAGGATTTGACATCTCCTTTTGGGATTCTTTATCCTTGACTGCATCAGATGGTATCATAGCTAGTTCAGGCTTGTTCTGGTGTGAATCCTGGTGTCTAAACTTGTGAATCTTCTTAGGCATTGTTTGTGAGGACACAAAGGTTAGATCTGACTCACATCAGAAAAGGGCATGCACAAGGTGGTCGAAAAGGATTTGTTGTTGGAGATTGAGTTTTTGTTATCGATTGATGGTTGGTATGAGCATGGTTTGATCTTGTTGTAGTGGCTACCTATATGATTTATCGACTTGTGGTGTTCCTGTGGCATTGTTGTGAGGTGGTAGAGACTGGATCTAACTCGCACCAGTGAAGGATTTGCACAAGGTAGCAGGAAAGGAGATTTGCTGGTACTAGTTGAGTTGTTATTGTGAACTAGGGTTTTTTTTAAGGTTAGGGTATCATCTTTGGTGAATCAGATCGCCGATTGCAGGTAGTTGCACCTTAGATCTGGAAGGATGCCAAGGAGTATGTACTCTAGGTTGGTTGAACTAATTATGGATGAAATCAAGACTAAGATGACTAATTTGATAAATGAGATGACTAGTTTGAAGACTGAGGTCTTGGAAGAGATTAGGGTTGTTGTTATTGGATTGCATCAGAACCCTGGATCTATTGCTGGTGTTGAACTTTGGGCAAAGAGTATGATGGCTTTGATGATGGAAAATTTTCACATGGTAGAGGAAAGGATCATGTGCAAAATTGACAGGAAGCTTGAGGATTTTTCTGATAATTTTGAAGAGATGAGTATGTCTAATGTTAGTTGGTATTTACCAATCAGATAGAGGTTTGGTTGGCCTTTGAAGAGGCTTGTTCATAGGAGAAAATGAAAATTTGATGTTTCTGTTGAAGAGGTAGATGGTTTTCATGATTGGATGGATGGATTTGATGTGGAAATTGGAGAGCATATTGTTGTTGATGATGAGATTGCTGATGAGGTGGAAGAGTTACCTTTGTCTAACACTATTTTTGAGGCTGTCAGTATTGATAACCTTATTGATAGGGTTTGCATTTGTGATGTTGATCCTATTGTTGTAAATGAGCAGTTGCAGATTGGGTTTGTTGTTACTTGTGTTTTAGAGTTGCAAAAGAATGTAGAGGACATTGATGGTGATGTTAAGCATCTTGAGTTCCTTGTTTCTAATGAGGATATGTTATGTAATGAGTTGCATGATTTGTCTATGAAGGAGAGTTCAGATCTAATGCATTGTATTGAGGATGTTGATTGGTTTGTTCCTGTTTGAAGGTGTGTTGACTGGTTGGTTGTAGTGCAGAGGAAGCAGAGGTTTCTTGTGGGCATATTTGTGTTCTTGACCTTGAAGATTGGGAAACCGATGGTTAAGATGAAGTGGTTGAGTTATGATTTGATTATGGAGTCTAAGTGTGAGACACACTTTTCGATTTACCTCGGGTGTATGATGCACGCGCATCTTGGGTTCTTGAAGAACTTGCATAATTTAGGAGTTGTTTCCTTTTGGGTTGATGAAGCTCGTGGTTTGAGAAAACTTTCTAGAGATCCTGCAAGTGGTCGATCTATTGAGATCTTGGGAAAGGAGCAGTCAAATGGGTTTGTTACTTTTCGTTCATAGATTCTATGTCTATGATCGCGCTTCTTTTGGTGGAGTAGTTTGTGAGATATTGATGATTCTTTATTGGGCAATTGTGTTCCTGATAACTGGTTGTAGTTAGTTTTTACTAGTTGGTGTGTTTAATGTCTCGGTTGAGTTTTGTGGATCTTCATAAGGTGAGGTCATGATATATTGTTCATGGGGTCATAATGAAGCTTTTCCTATGATAGAAACTCGTTTAGAGTTACCGCGCTTGAGTTATGCTGAATTCTGTGACTGGGTTGAGAAATTTTTTTCTGGTTCCAGGCAGTCTTTTGAGATTTTGAGATCGGTTGAACAAAGGAGATGTTTGGAAGGAGTGATAAAAAGGGTTTGTTGCTTTCTGTTTATAGAGCCTGATTGTATGATCGAGCTTTGTGAGGTGGTGTGGTTTGAGAGATCTTGTTGTTTCTCTTTTGTGTTGTATTCGTTCTTCGTGACATTGGCTCTTGGAGTTAACTGGTTGATTGATTGAGGTTGTGGTCGTTGCTATGATCGTTGGTGATGATTGGCTTAGTTTCCTGTGTGCATCTGTGTGTGGGGGACTTTATTTGTTGGATAGGTCCTCAAGAAATAATTAAATGTTGTATTTAATTTGGGTTAAGGTCAATTGGGTCAAACATGTTTCTTGGAATATGTAAAGTTGGTTGAGGTCAACCTATTGGTGGTTTTGTATAAATTTAGGGCTTGCACTCATTTAGAGGGGGAGAGGAAGAAGTCTAGAGAAGAGATGAATAATAGAGAATCTTGTAGAGGATAACTCTGAGACTTGGGAAGATCTAGAATAGGTCTGAGTTGGGTTTTGTTGTTAGATTTTCTTTGTACTTGGCCTAAACCGAGTAAGCCTTACAACCCGACATGTATAAAGAAATTATGAGTAATAAAACTTGTTGTTTGGATGCATATCATGTTGTTTTTGATTGTATCTTGTTGTTTTCCGATGTGTTGATTATTGTTGCAAGGATTTGACATCTCCTTTGGGGATTCTCTATCCTTGACTGACTCACATTGTGTAGATTATGCAATGATACTTATACTCTCTTGTTTGTGCTAATCAAATTCCTTTGTAGGAGGTTTTGTATTCCTAATGTATGTAGGATTTGGGTTATAATATATTCTATTTTACTATCTTCCATTTTATTATATACATTTTGGTGAACCTGACTTATAACATTTCCTCTTTTGATTGTGGTGTTATATTCCCTTAATAGGCTTTAAGGTTCACCCAATATACATCTTGGTGCGCTTGACCCTTGACTTGGTGGTTAGATCCTCTTTTGCATTGCCACTTCCAAATCTAATTGTTTTTTTAACATTGAAATCTCTAAATTGGATTGGTGTGCAGTAACTTATGTCATTACATTTCTTCTTACCTCTCTTTATCAAACACATGAAATGAATTAAACTTTTGTACATTTCATCATGCTTGTATTTCTTCGTGGCATTCTTACATATGGTATTTTGAAGATAACTAACATATCTCTTCCTTACAAGGTATATTTCAAGGCCATTATCAATGATTTTGATTAAGGCAAAAACAAGTTTTGAAGGGACCTGAAACCATTTACAAAGCATCAACTTAAAATATATCAATTAAGATCCCCAACATGAAACACACAAACCAAAAACAAGACAAGTAGAAAGAAACAAATGCAAGACATAACCAGCCCAACCCCAACAAAAAACTAACAAAATGTCGACAAAAGACAACTTACAACATAAGGAAAACAAATAGAATTAAACCTAATTTTTTAAGGTCTCAACGACCTCCTTCTCAAGCTATTTCATCCTCTGAGCAGCAGTCTTAAGTTTCATGATGTCTTGGGGCATGAGAGTGGTCTTCTTCTTCATGTTGTGTCTGGTTCTTTTACCTGGACACACAGACTAACAAAAAATCGCCTCTTTCTCCTGCTCAAGGTCAACAATGGCTCTATCCTGATGAGGATTTTCTAGATTAGCCACCTAGGATTTCATTTTCTCAACTGAAGATTTAACAATCTTGTGGCTATGTTCCATGAACTTCCTAATAGTGGAGTCGGTCTTGGTGATCCTGTGATTCATTTCCTCCAGCTTCCTATCAAATATTTCTCTTATTTTTTCCCCGGCCTCCACATACTTATTGAGACAATCCATCATCACCTTCTTCTCATCATGTGTCTAGAGAGTGAAAACAAAAGGGTAATTGTTAGTGTTAATTGGCCCCACAGGTGAGAGAGCATCGAGAGCTTCCTGCATAGAACCTTTATTTCCTTCCTTAAATTGCATTTCCTCAAACTTGGAAGACGAAGAAAATGCTTCAGGTTGAGGCTCTTAATTTTGTGAAAATACCACCTCATCAGTCTAAAAGAATAAACATAACTACATTTAGCAATTTTCAACACACCAAAAATTATTTCCCTCCTATCCTCAAAATCATGGAGATCCACTTCCACCGAAGAAGGCTGAGCATCTCCCTCCATCTAATGAGAAGACTTAGAATCTTCAGACCGGCCAGAAGGAGAGATAGGGACATCATGATCAATGAAGCTATCTTAATGAACTAAAACATGGAATTTACCTTTCCCTTTATCATTCTTTACAATCATTTTTCCCTCAGTAATAGGAGACCCTTTTCCTTTGTTAATATATTTCTCCATTCTGTTTTTGCCACGGGAGGGCGAAGACACATTTTCTTCTTTTGAGCTCTTTCTCTTGCTTGATTTGACACGCAACTTCCTAGGGACATTCTTATACCTTTTATCTGAGGGATGGGGGGCGTCATCTTCATCATCCTCCATTTCCCACTGCCCTTCCTCCACCATACCTTTCTCTTTTCTAGTACCAACCGACTTCGTTTTAGGAAATTTTTTAGGTTTTTTGACAGGAGGAGGAGGGGACTCATCATCGTCCTCCTCCATCTCCCAACCTTCCTCAGTCCTAGAAAACATATCCACCCCAAGACCTTCAACAGTAGAGAGAAATCTAGAGGGGGTCTTAGAAACCCTAGCTCTTAAGTGCTCGTAGAGTAACAGAATTAGACCTTGGTGCAAAATAAGGTTTTTAGGGTTCTTCCTATGATCATTAATGTTGGAGTTAAGCGCATAAAATATGTATTAGGGAAAATAAATCAGAACCTTATTCCTAAAATGATTGAGCATGACAAGATGATAACCATAAACCCTTGAGAATCTCCCGTCAAGGGTGAAATACTCCATTATGGGCTTCATAACTTCTCTCTAAATAAGTTCTATCTACTCAGGATCAAAGTAGGGGGTGCAAGCACAAAGTTGAGTGCCAATTCCGCGGAAGTCCGCGGCAAAAAAAAATTGGCAAATAGAAACGAGCACCCATTTTTTAAAAAACGGGTGCCCGTTATGGTTTGGGTGCCCCAGCTGTAAATATAAAACGGGTGCTCGTTTCAAAAACGGGCACCCATTTTGGTTCGGGTGCCCGTAGCAAAACAAGCACCCGTTTTTTAAGAAACGGGTGCCCATTTTTTAAAACTATTTAAAATTTGTTTTAAACCGTTTTGCAAATCATTTTCACAATTTGCAAAATGTGATTACATTTTTCTCTGTACGGGTACCCGTTTTTGAGAGCTACCACCGACCCCCCTACTGCCATTTTTCCTACTACAGGTACGTATTATTGTTTTTTATTAAAAATATTTTTTTTAATTGTTTTTAATTAGTTTAATGTTAAAAAATGTACATTGTGTTTAATGTTTACAGTTTTTTAAAATAGAATTAAGATAAATTGTTATATAAATTTTTAAATTTTAATTTGTAAATTATTTTAGAAAACTTATTTTTAATCCTAGGTAGAAAACTAAAACCTAAACCAAACGACAACTGAAACAAGAAACCCTAGGTAGAAAACTAAAACCTAAACCTAATGACAACTGAAACAAGAAACCCTAGGTAGAAAAATAAAACCTAAATACAACTAAAACAAGATTGTAAACCCTAGGTTGAAAACAAAAATGTAAAGATAGATAGAACTTCAAACAAAAAAATTGTAAACCCTAAGTCTAGAAAATAAACAATAAACTCTCTCTCTCTCTCTCTCTCTCTCTCTCTCTCTCTTAGAACTAGTTTAATATTTAATGTTCAATACGTATATTATGTTTAATGTTTGAAATTTGTTCTTTTAATT
>MU225951.1:1414375-1426263 GCA_018584345.1 Thuja plicata | reverse complement strand
GTACCTAAAGTTGAAATAGTAAGGTTAACTAAAATTTTAATAACTTTTTTGATTTTCGGTTTTTGAAAAAATGAATTATATGTGACCAATCTACATAGAATTTCCTTCAAGATAAAAAAAATAAAATAAAAAAAAGTAAAATTTTCATCAAATTATGGTGGCCGTACACCAGAGGTTTTGAAAATGTACTTTATACTTAATTAAAAATGAATAAAAAAAATATTCAATTAAAAAAAATCAAAAATATTCTGACCAATCTTTGATGTGTTAGCTACCTTTCCCCAGAAGGATTAACAAAAATTCATTTATTTACTTCAAAATAGGGTGGTCGTACACGTGTGTGGTATGGTCCTGAAACTGAAATTTTGAAAAGGGGTTTTTAAACATGCCTGCTAAAATATATTTTTTACCATGTGGGTATTAAAAAAAATTACATATTTGAAAACTAGACTCCGAGAACTACATTTTCTAGTAGTGAATTTTTCTGAGATTCAATCTCTAAGTGCCTCAAATTTTGACATCAATTGACTGCACATTTGAAAAACAGGAAAAACACTTCCACTTTTTGCCCAAAAAGTGGACTCAACTTCTTGCTGAAACCCTAGGAGTTGTTACCTTTCACCAAATTCTCCCTTTCTTCCTCATTTTTGGGGAGATTCTTAACCACACTATCTGACAATTTCTTTTCTTTGAGAAACTTAATGTCATTTTTAGGGAAACTAGTGACATCCGCCACCAGGTTTTCATCAATCATGAACTCTTTACCAAAACAATTAAGCGTTCCATTCCTTCATTCTTGGACAAATATCCTGGTAAAATTTTGATCATAGCTATGGATTTTTTCCAAGTAGGCATTAACACCTCCCTTTCTCAAACAATACCATATTGTAACATTATTTTTGCACTCCTCCCAGCTAATCGGTTCCACCCTTCTCAAATCACCACCCATCTCCACACTATAAAAACAAGGTGTAGTCAGATGAACTTTCTGAATTATTTCAAACAAAATGCAAGAAAAACCAATAATTCCAAAGATCGCCCACAAATCGTGTGAGTAATCATAAACAATATTTAACTTCTACTTATTCTGATGATTGCCACCTCTAACATTGATACCAAAATTAACAAGTGTCATTTCCATGATGAATAGGAAGGTTACAAATTTTTTTCATTAATCCGATCAAATCGAAGGAGAGATATGATATCATTATTCATATTATTCTCCCCTTACCAAGTCTTAATAGCCTTTTAAGATGAACCCTAAGGTTGGCGAGGCCATCAACCACAATATTAATTTCATGATATTCATGGGAAATATAGAAATCTTCAACGATTTGTATAATACTAATGAATTCTTTGATAATATTATAAATAGTCCAAGAAGCCTTATAATCACCCTTCAGACTGTTGATAATATTGTTTAAATCTCCCTAAATCCACACTCCAGTTTAGGCGTTTGGAAATGCTCATAGTTTTAAAGGAACCCATGGCTTATGCAAGGTGGTTGGACTAGATTTCCAAGGGAAGTGCCACCAAAAAAATACACATGCCATTCTCATCTCTTATCACTCCCCCACACCCATCTGGCCCAGGATTCCCCTTAGCTACCCCATCAAAGTTAATTTTCACCCATCCACTAGGAGGATAAAGGCACACCAAGCCACCTCTTATTTTCTTGATCTTTCCCAAAGGTTTTGAAATATCAATTTTGAGATTCCATTCTTTTGAGATTCTGATATCTTCCTCCTTACAAGGGACACTAGTTTTTTTTTCTTCATATCGTCAAGAAGAAGATTCAAATTCTCATCTACTGCTCTGAAGACTTTCTTAGACACCACATCGGAGGGTAAAGAAGACTCCTTGGAAATTCCATTGTTTCATTCTTTCCATAGGCGACCCTAGATCAGGTGAGGACCAATGAGAGACCACAATACTTTTATCACTTGATTGGAAGGACACCACCATTGGTTAAAGAAGTCTTGGATAGTCTATGGGAAGACCCAACTAAGGTTCCATCTATGGAGAGTCCTGTATCATATCTCCCTCAAGAAATTATAGTTGAGCAGTAAGTGGGAGGAATATTCTTCTACTTCCACGTATAAATAATACATGTTGGGAAAATAAAATCCTCTTTTGCAAAGATTGTCAGTAGTAAGAACTTTATTGTGAAGGAAAAGCCAAAAAAAATATTAATTTTAGGGGTGAGAACCTTCACCCATGACTTCCCCAAAAAGGTAGAGGAGAGTGGGACATGGATAAAAAGGAAACAACAGAAGCCGCCAAGAAGCGACCATTGGGGGTGCCCAGCCAAATTAGATGATCTTCATAATATTTCTTGATAGACCAGACATTAAGCACCAAGGTCTAGATAGGAAGAAGAGCATCATCATTTGAAGATAAAAGGACCCAATTATGATCTTGCCAGTACAAATGTTCCAAAAGTGGCCTTGTAAGTATCCATAAAAGGGGAGAGATTAGGAGTATTGCATAAAGATTGATCAAACAACCAATTATATTCCCAAAAATGGATTTTACTACCATTCCCAACCTTCCATCTCATTCCTAAGGCAAAAATTTGTTTAACCTTAAGAATATTGTTCCAAAGGAAAGACCCATAGGGGGAAACAAGAGAATTAATAAATTCATCTAGCGAGGAGAAGTTGTACAGGTACTTACTTATCCATATCTGATTCCATTCCCTCTTCTCTCCAAAGTTTCTCGAGATCTGCCTTGCTAACAAAGCCTTATTAAGAATCCTTATACTTCTAATTCCAAGACCACCTTGCTTTTTTGGTTTGCAGACATCGTCCGAAGCAAGAAGTGACATACATTTTTTTCTCTTCCACCCCTGACCAGAGGAAGAATTTTTGTATTTTCTCATTTATGTCAACAAATTTTGAGGGAATCTTAAAGAGACTTAGGACGTAGAAAAGTAAATTAAGAAGAGATGTACTTTTAGGAGCTAAACTTTTCTAGCCTAACTCAACAAGGTACCCTTCCATCTAAAACGTTATTAAATATCTCAATCAGAGAGTTTCGAAAAGAATCATGGGGCTTCGTGCAGAGAGGAAGGCCCATATACGTAGAAGGAAGGGTAGCAATCACACAACCAAGGATATTAGAAATCTTTCTATGTATCTCCTCTGGAGTGTTTATGAAAAAAAAGAGAACTCTTCTCCTAGTTAATAAGTTTTCCCGAAGCTCGTCTATAGATATTCAGGGAATCCTTCAACTTTCTAGCTTCTCTTATCATGGAGGTCCCCGTCATAATAGAGTCATCAACAAACTATTGATGGGAGTAGACCAAATATGAGGAAGACAGACTTAGGCCTTGATTAATAGATCCTTCAAGAGTTAACCTACACACATATCTACCAAGACTCTTAGCCATAATAGGGCGACATTTAGAAATAAGATCTTGCATTGGCTATCCTAGGGACGCTTCCCCATAAAGTATCATAATTACATTTATAGAGTCCCTTTACATGATGATATTTTGAATCCCTTTGTCCTTAGCAAGAGATATTTACTAAAGGATGCTTCCACCTTAGATAAATTTGAGGTTTGGATTCTAGGATTTTCTACATAGGCCAACACCAGATTACCTTTTACATCTTGGATTATGTTTCCCCCACCTACCCAACTCAGGTTTACACTTCTACCGTTTGAATGTATAATGTATACTATCAAATCATTACATGCTAATGAAACATGTTGTGTAAGGTTCCGCACCTTAATTATTTTAGAAAATAAAATAAATACACAATTTCTACATAATAAAGATAAAGAAACAAACCAACTAGATAGTAATTACATAATATCTTAAATTATATTTTCAAAGTTCAAGTGCTTGTTCTAGGTAGTAACATATATACATAAAAAAAAATATTGTGCAACATGTCTCTTGTACCTTGAATACATTAATAATACAACTATATAGTACAAGAACAAATAGTGATAATTATAAGATCATAAATATCACCCTTGGTTTCCATCAACCCTCATGGTCATTTGCAAGCCAAAGGGAATGAACATGGCTTGGGCACTTTTCTTCCCATCCACGAAGCTATGCTTCTTTGGAGTTCCTCTTTCTTCAAAGAACACCTGTCTCTACACAAAATGCTTAGCCACCTAGAAAACAATCCAGAAGGATTAAAAACTTGGTGCAATATGACACATCTACATGTGTATATCTCTAACATGATAATGCAATGTCGTATTATTCAGATATGGTAGAGACAAATATCAATAAACTTTTCTAGATTAATTCATATATTTCAATGAATAAGATATGGCCAAAGCACCTTAAAATGTCTAGATCTCCCCAAAAAGAGAATCATCCTTCTCTATTTATCCATATTTGACACCCTTTGTAAGAATCATTTCCCAAACACACACAAGAAAGGATAGCTACTTTCTTAAGACATGCATTCAGACACACATATGCCCATATATAATTAGTTTCGCATATATGGTAAGTATTGCGATTCTAATATTTTTTTCCTATTATGATTTTATGCAAGGTTAAGTGTAAAACACACTATCAATTATACAACAAGGGATATGCATTATTCAAAGACAAGTTGAACAATTAATATGAATATTCACAAGTCATCCTATTTCAACCACAATTATAACTAAATTCATGTATCAATAATCATGTCACTTTTATAAAAACATCTATAGAGATTTCAGCCATATGAAGAATAGGAAAACATTTATTAAAAAAGGTATATCTCTCTCTCTCTCTCTCTTTCACACACACACACACACACACACACACACACACACAAATGCTATAGCTAATTTTATTTATAATTATAACATCAACAAGTTAACATAATACAAATATAAGGAAAATTGAAGTAATAAATCATCTTCCTAGTTATCAATCTATAGGACCTTTGTTTTAGTTACCCTCTTGAATTAGCATTCACTCTATCAACATATTAGAAATAATATATATTTATTCTTAAATAATTGGTTTTCCAACTATAACTGTAATTCTTTTAATCAAAATACAGGAGAAAATCTCATAATATATTCTCGCCTTCCCCCACAATTTATCAAACATTCCCAATTTATAAAATAATCTTAAGAATTTCACTCACCAAAATTCATTTAATGATATTTCATCAACAACTTATAATAGTTCTATTATCAAGAAGTAATACTTTCCATTATTGCTAGAACTAAACAAAACATTACTCTTATGTCATTATCAATGTTCGATTATTCATTATAATGGATTCTTATAGCTTTATTACAAGGAAACAATCATCTTATATGGCCAAAGGTCCACTACCATTAATGTACACAATGAGATATCAAAAAGGATACATTACATGTCACAACTATTGTTCTTAGTCATAGTATGAATAGGTTAAAGATATCACACTGTCGACTTCAATGCTTGGAAGGGCTTGGTACAGTAAATTTTAATAGATATCTAATCGACATCTGTATTTCGTGATGGGCACTTGTGCTCATTTATATTTCCATTCATGAGAGAAGCCATGTGATGAACCCACCCTCTGATATGGTTCATGGCGGATGTCATGTGTGTGATGCCATGAAAACACCATGTGAGGGAGTTCGTGGTGATTTTCTTGTACTTGTGTGTTTACCCTCTGGATGAGCCATGATGAATATCATTGTGAGGTGACGATCTCACAATGAACACTTGTGCATCTTACCATCATTGTGAGGTGACAATCTCAAAATAATGGTTGACATCTTGTGAGGTGATATCTATGGATAAGCTATGATGGTTGATATCACAAAGTGGTGATATCTTTCCTTTCCACACATGGATATAGCCATTGTGGTCAATCGTCACAATAAGATAATGTAACTTGTAAATGTTAAGGAGGATTCCTCCCTAGCTAAGAGGGAGTGTTGATTTTATTGTAGCTATGGTCGGAATCCACATGCCTACATAAATAACACAAAGGTTGTGTTTAAATATCGACAAAATGATTGTGATAGATAATATAATTATTATATTAATATTATTTGTGAGATATTATAATTATATTATAATTGTGATAATATAATTATATTTATAATTATTGATTATATAATAATATATTGATATTATATTAATATTATGTTATATTAATTGTTTAATATTATATTAATATAATTATTTAATATATAATTATATTAAAATATATTAAAGAGTAGTGTCCCTCTGTGAAAGGGCGCCACTTGCATATATATATATATATGATCTCATTCTATATACAACCATTGGATTAAAAAAATATGCGGATAGTGCTCGGGGGAGACAATTGTGAATTGTCTATGGGATAATCGGGCACACCAGGAAAACAACAGAAATCAACTACTATATCAGTACCTCAATGAAATTTTTGGTAACTCCAATATTTACTGGGAGAGATTTCAGTGTATTAGAGTTCTCTTTGAGAATACTGGATCTTTTGCTTGGGACCTCATATCCCTGAAAATTTTATTTGCTCATTTTTAATAGGATTTTCTGCAAAAGAATTATCTCTGTGTTGTATCTTTAAGAAAACTTCTTTATTGGGGGAGCCTAAAATCCCTCACATTCCAAGAGATAAATTTCATTGATTAGTGGAATTGGTTCTGTCCATTTGCAACTCCTCATTTCTCGATCTAATGATTTTATTTAATTTCCAATGGACTAATAGTGCCATGAAACTCTGCTTTGTTTCTAGAGAGCTTACTGAAGTTTATCGTGGACAGTTTTTGTGTTAGCTTATTTAATTATTGTACGGTAGTCCATTTCATGCCATTCTTCATGCAACAATTTGAAATAATGCCTCATGTTGTGTGTGCATGTTTTGCTTATATCTTATCAATTCGTGAAATTATATATGGGTTGCATCACTTAGCTGTTGAGTCTGCAAAATTTTTTTTCTATGTTTTATGGGTCTATCCTGGTCAGTTACCATCTCATGCATGTCCTTTTGTGGTACATGTTATGATTCTGAATTTATGTACCCCTTGCAGGGAGGTGTGAAATAGGAGTGAATATGATTTTACCAAGAGGTACAAAGCTTGTAGATCCCTTAGATAAAGGCTGTATATGGCGGAAATCAAGGGGATCTATTTTAGAACTCTCTATGTATGATGGAATGTTAGTTGCTGACAAGGTATGACGACAGCACAGTATAGAACTAAACAGTTGAGTGATGTGCCCTTTGATCTCTAATGCTATTATTCATTCACATATGAGCAGGTTGGTATGGAGCAGCAGTTTAGCCACCAAGGCTTTCATTTTCTTAGTTGAAGATTTAACAATCTTGTGGTTCTGTTCCATGATCTTCCTAAAAGTGGAGTTGGTCTTGGTGATCGTGTGATTCATTTCTTCCAGCTTCTTATCAAATATTTCCCTGGTTTTTTCCTCGACCTCCACATACTTATTGAGACAATCCATCATCACCTTCTTCTCATCCTTTGTCGAAAGAGTGCAAACAGAAGGGTCATTGCTAGTGTTAATTGGCTCCACAGGTGAGAGAGCATCGAGAGCCGCCTGCATAGAACCTTTATTTCCTTCCTTAAACTACATCTCCTCAAACTTGGAAGACAAAGCACAATACTTTAGGTTGAGGCTCTTAATTTCGTGAAAATACCACCTCATCAGTCTGAAAGTATAAACAGAAATGAATTTAGCAGTTTGCAACACACCAAAAACCATTTCCCTCTTATCCTCAAAATCAAGGAGATTCACTTCCACCGAAGAAGACTGGGCATCTCCCTCCATCTGATGAGAAGACTTAGACTCTTCAGACCCGAAAGGAGAGACAAGGACATCATGATCAATGGAGCTATAATAATCAACTAAAATAGGGACTTTACCTTTCCCTTTATCACTCTTTACGCTCTTTTTTCCCTCAGTAACAGGAGACCCTTTTCCTTTGTTAGTATCTTTCTCCATTCTATTTTTGCCAGGGGAGGGCGAAGACACATTTTCTTCTTTTGAGCTCTTTCTCTTGTTGGATTTGACAGGCAAATTCTTAGGGATATTCTTATACCTTTTATTCGAGGGAGGAGGGGCCTCATCTTCATCATACTAGTAAATTTTTGCCATATTTTTGACACGAGTTGGTCGATTTTTCGATATAGATTGGTCGACCAAACGACCACTATTGTCGTCGGAGTTTTTTCGTCGCAACTTGCCACGTTTGGTATATCTGTCGTAAGACCGATGACCTAAAGGTCGGGAAAAGAGGGCTGTAATAGAGATGTTGTGTGCGCCTTTCACCCTGATCCCTTTTCACAGTTTGTCATTTTTGTGACTACTCTACGACGAGAATCCTATACAAATGACGAATTGATTGATGAAAGGGTGTCGAAACATCGACAGCGGTTCATCGATCAATTCATCATTTGTATAGGATTCTCGTCGACTGTCACTGTCATGAAGGTCGAAAAAGCAACTATTTTTAAATTTTTTTTTTTTTATTTCACTTAAAAATATAAAATTTCCAATGACAAGTAAACCCATTTCCCATTTTGTACTGGTGCATGGAATTAGTCATGGAGGTTGGTGTTGGTACTGATGGATTTTGCTTGCTCGTATGATAGAACTATTTTATTATATCTCGGTACTTGTGCAAATATGAATGTAGTGATTGGTTCATTTTCCCTTTTGCATGCTCAAGATATCTATTGATGTTGAGTGTGTTGTCCGCCTATCAATGTGTTCACATAATGAAGATATTTCTCTTTTGTCTTTGATTTCATGGCAGACTCCAAATCTGTAAACCATTTGTAGAATTGATGACTATTGAGCAAGACTACTTCTGTATGCTAAGAAGCTTGTGATAGTTTATCAAAACTTGAATCCTTCATGACAGTGAGTTCTTGGGCCAAATTATTTGGAAGAGGTCAATATGTAACTGCATGACAAAGAGTTGCAACTACTAATTCACATTGTCTTATATATTTTTATTAGGTTTACTATTGATCTTTAATGATTATCCTTTTTCAAATCTCTAACATTATAAATGGATGCCTTAATTTTGGAAAAAATTAAAGGCTCCATCACACCCTTTATCTTTTACATGTTCCTTAGTGATGCTTCGTACCATGGTAAAATAAAATCTCCAACTCCTCTTTGCCTCAAAGTATATTCAATTTCTACTTGACAGGGGGTTCAAAATTTACCTCACTATCATACTATTAACACTTAATAACTGTTATTTCTGATATGGTACTAAAAAATCTATTACATTGACCTTCTAACTGTCATTTACATGATATGTCGATGTTTTCTTTTACAATGAACGATATTATCATTATGATGAATTTGACTCGTGCCTTCTCTCTTTGAACTCAACCATTACTCCACCTTATTTATCACATAATTCTGGACAAATCCTACATTAGGACTATGACATTAGAGAACATGCACAGAGAGAACAATAGAGAACATGAAGCAATATAAGGAAAGAACTAGACAAATTATGGATGCAAAATGATCCACCAGTATAAGGTTCACATAAAACATAGGTTAGTGAAGAAACACATAAATTCAAACTAAAGAACATTACACAAAGAGTTGTGCAAGTAACTGATCAACAACTATAATAATGAAGGTATAGATAAAAGAAAAATATATTTGATCTTTGCAAATATTTAGCCAAAATATTTAATTAATTGAAACTCCGCTAGAGTATTGCCAACTTAGGAAATAAGCAAGGGAGAATGCAAATTAAAGGTAAAGTAAAACTCACTAGCAATCATTGCGTAGCCCACAAAACTTCCCTGGAGTAAAAACAAATCTTTCCACAATTTCTGAAGTCAAGAAGATGGACTTCTACACCATTAATAGTAGCTGTAAAACAAAACAAGCTACTCAGAATATCTAATGTGTAAACAATCAACATAATTTATAACTTTAAATTGAGCATCTATTTACTACAACCTTTAAACAAATCTAAGTATGATTTGTAATGATAAAAGAAACCCCAATTAAATTTATAAGATATTTCAAAGATACATATAGAAGTCCACATATGCTCCTATTTTTCCTCAAATTCATCTGTAAGATGACTCTTCACAAATATGGTTTTTCCTGTTGATAAAGATTCCCATAGTCAACAACACATTGGGATCATTCGAAACACAAAAAATATTACACCCCAAAATTCATAACTATTAAAAATCTTTATCACCGACAATCAGAAGCTGGAAACTTGGGCAATCTGCATATTACTATGTATAGTAAGCATATGACTAAAAGTGAAATAAGTGAAATACAGTTGTATAACACCATTATTATAGCTTTGATAAGATCAAAACTGTAAATTTGCATTATATATATATATATATATATATATATATATATATATATATATATTTTTTTTNATATATATATATATATATATATATATATATATATATATATATATTCTTTTTCAGTCTAAATTATAGACAATGGAATCCGTACAACACTTATCAACCATGACTTTCCTTTTATGTTTTACTATGAACTTGTGGCCATTGAAATACCAAATTTTGTTACTTAGGTGTTATTTCCTTTTGTTTAGTTCTAGAAGAGATTATTACATCCTAATCCAAATGTAGCAATGCAACCAATGAATGAAATAATTCATGCATAAAAAGAAATTGTAATTTGTAATCCAATTAGAAAGTATGGTCTAGAAAAGTGTGATGTTAATTTAAAAATTTAAATAAATGTTATGTAAAGAACCCGAGGTTGTCCCCAATACTCCTTAAACATGGAAGGGCTTTTGATGCATAACTCTCCTTCACCTTGAGGAGAACTACTTGCATCTTCTTCCAAAACTTTGGCCTGCAAACATTTGCACAGAAGAAGTTATTACATATGCATATTCAAGCCCTTATAGTTTCTTAGAAGCTCATGCAAGCATGGGTAGCACCCTGACCAAATATGCATTGACGTTAAGGCCCTACTGGTCAACAGAACACAAAACAAGAAGTTCATAGTATTGAATCATAAAGCGATGAAAGATAGCTTATCTAGATATCATTATAAGATAAACAAATTATGAGACAACTCTTAAGAAAGAGACAACAAAAAAGACAACAAACAAAGGGGCATGTGAAGGCCAACTTGATGACTAGGAGCATACCACCATAATTGAGGTGTAGACCAGGCATGCATGTGGAATCCCCATCAAGTCAGAATCAAACTAAGGCCTCCTAGCCTAACATAAATGAGAACTTTACACAAGTACCAAAAAATATAAACATCCCTATTTAAGGTGCATTACAAACAAATTTGTATTATCTTGTAGATAGTTATGTCTTACACTACAACATTAAAATGCTCTTGAAAGGATTTTGGGAAAATGTAATTCAAGGTTATCGATAATCTTTTAAGGCCATTGTCAATCAGACATTAGAGTAGGAGGCTTCAAACCATTTTAGGAACCAACAAAATCAATACATTAAGATGTTTTAAAGAAGGTGCTCTTTTGTTCCTCTAACAATGTTTTTTTGCACAATTAAACATTATATTTTGAAAAATATTGTTAGCGCAAAAAATGAATAATCTACTTCTACGAAAAGTTTTCTTAAGAGGCGTTAGTATGGTAGAGAAGCTCGTTACTTCTAAGATGTTTTTGTCTGAAGGTCTAATTGAAGAAGCTCATTGACTTCAGGAGCATAATCTGTATTGATGAAAAGATGCCAAACTCATTGGCATGGATTGAATTGGCAACAAATATCAGAACACATTGAATCAAGTAAAGCAGAATTACAATAGCAAATTCATCATGAGTACCAACAATTTGACTAGAATAATAATGGTAGTTGATCTTATGATTGCTGACTATGAAGCAAAGGTAGCAAAGGTAGTCTCTAAATGCTACTATTTTAAGATCTCTTTGATTGGGCATGTTACTACATTG
>MU225951.1:1400260-1410335 GCA_018584345.1 Thuja plicata | reverse complement strand
TGTTGGGAAAATAAAATCCTCTTTTGCAGAGATTATCAGTAGTAAGAAATTTTTTTTGAAGGAAAAGCCAAAAAAATATTAATTTTAGGGGTGAGAACCATCACCCATGAATTTCCCCAAAAAGGGGGAGGAGAGGGGGGCATGGAAAAAAAGGAAACAACATAAGCCACCAAGAAGTGGCCATTGGGGGTGCCCAGCCAGATTAGACGATCCTCAAAATCTAGCTTGATAGACCAGGCATTAAGTGCTAAGCTCTGAATAGTAAGAGGAGTTTTATCATTAGAAGATAAGAGGACCCAATTATAATCCTGCCAGTACAAATGCTCCAAAAGAGGCCTTGCAAGTATCCATGAAAGGGGAGAGAGGAGGAATATTGCATAAATATTGATCAAAAAACCAATTATCTTCCTAAAACTGTATTTTACTACCATTCCCGACCTTCCATCTCATTCCTAAGGTGACAATTTGTTTAACCTTAAGAATATTGTTCAAATGGAAAGACCCAGAGGGGGAAATAAGAGAGTTAATAAATTCATCTAGCAAGGAGAATTTGTATAGGTACTTACTTATCCATATCTGATTCCATTCCTCTTCTCTCCAAAGATTCTCCAAATTTTCCTTGGCTAACAAAGCCTTATTAAGAATCCTTATACTTCTAATTCCAAGACCACTCTACTTTTTGGTTTGCAGACACTGTCCCAAGAAAGAAGCAACATAGGTTTTTTCCTCTTCCACTCCCGACTAGAGGAAGCATTTTGTATTTTCTCAATTATGTCAGCAAATTTTGAGGGAATCTTAAAGAGACTTAGGGCGTAGACAAGTAAATTCAGAAGAGACACTTTCAGGAGCTGGATTTTTCCAGCCTAACTCAACAAGGTACCCTTCCATCCAACTAACATCTTATTAAGTATTTCAATCAGAGAGTTCCAGAAAGAATCCCAAGGCTTCATGCAGAGAGGAAGACCCAGATAGGTAGAAGGAAGGGTATCAATCACACAACCAAGGATATTAGAAATCTTTTTCTGTCTCTCCTCTAGAGTGTTGATGAAAAAAAGAGAACTTTTCTTGCAGTTAATAAGTTGTCCTGAAGCTCTACTATAGATATTCAGGGAATCCTTCAACTTTCTAGCTTCTCTTATCATGGAGGTCCCCATCATAATAGAGTCATTAACAAACTATTGATGGGAACATACCAAATCTGAGGAATATAGACTTAGGCCTTGATTAATAGATCCTTCAAGGGTTAACTTATGCACATATCTACCAAGACTTTCAACCATAATAGGGCTACATTTAGAAATAAGATCTTTCATTGGCTATCCTAGGGATGCTTCCCCACAAAGTGTCATAATTACATTTATAGAGTCCCTTTCAATGATGATATTTTGAATCCCTTTATCCTTATCAAGAGATATTTCACTAAAGGATGCTTCCACCTTAGATAAATTTAATGTTTGGATTCCAAGGTTTTCTACATAGACCAACACCATATTACCTTTTACATCTTTGATAGTGTTTCCCCCACCTACCCAACTCAGGTTTTATAATTCTACTATTTGAATGTATAATGTATACCATCAAATCATTACATGCTAATGAAACGTGTTGTGTAAGGTTACTAACCTTAATTATTTTCCAAAATAAAATAAATGCACAATTTCTACATAATAAAGATAAATAAATAAACCAACTCTAGTAATCACATAATACCTTGAATTATATTTTCAAAGTTCAAGTGCTTATTCTAGGTAATAACATATATACATAAAAAATATATTGTTCAATATGTCTCTTGTACCTTGAATACATTAATAATATAACTATGTAGTACAAGAACAAATAGTGATAATTATAAGATCATAAATATCACCCTTGGTTGCCATCAACCCTCATGGTCATTTGCAAGCCAAAGGGCATGAACATGGCTTGGGCACTTTTCTTCCCATCCATGAAGCTATGCTTCTTTGGAGTTACTATTTCTTTAAAGAACACCTGACTCTACACAAAGTGTTTAGCTACCCAGAAAACAATGGAAGGATAAAAACCTTGGTGCAATCTGATACATCTACATGTGTATATCTCTAACATGATAATGCAATGTCATATTATTCAGATATGGTAGATACATTTATATCAATAAACTTTTCTAGGCTAATTCATCTATTTCAATGAATAAGGCATGGCCAAAGCACCTTAAAATATCTTGTTTTCCCCAAAAAGAGAATCATCCTTCTCTATTTATCCATATTTGACACCCTTTGTTAGAATCGTAACCCAAACACACACAAGAAAAGATAGCTACTTTATTAAGACATGCATTCAGACATGCATATGCCCATATATAATTAATTTCACATACATGGTAAATATAATGATTCTAATATTTTTTTCATATTATGATTTTATGCAAGGTTAAGTTAAAACACACTATCAATTATACAAAAAGAGATATGCATGATTCAAAGATAAGTTGAGCAATTAATATGAATATTCACAATCCATCCTATTTAAAACATAATTATAACTAAATACATATATCAATAATCATGTCGATTTTTAAAAAAAATCCATAGAGATTTCAGCCATATGAAAGAATATGCAAACATTCATTAAAAAAGGTATCACACACACACACACACATTCAAATTCTATAACTAATTTTAATAATAATTATAACATCAATAAGTCAACATAATGAAAATATATAAGGCAAATTGAAGCAATAAATCATCTTCCTAGTTATCAATCTACAAGACCATTGTTTTAGGTACCCTCTTGAATTAGCATTCATTCTATCAACATATTAGAATTAATATATCTTTATTTCTAAATAATAGGTTTTCCAACTATAATTATACTTTTAATCAAAATACATGAGAAAATCTCAGAATATATTCTCGCCTTACCCCACAATTTATCAAACATTCCCAATTTATAAAATAATCTTAAGAATTTCACTCACCAAAATTCATTTAATGATATTTCATGAACAACTTATAATAGTTCTATTATCAAGAAGTAATACCGTCCATTATTGCTAGAAATAAATATTACTCTTATGTCATTATCAATATTCGATTATTCATAGCTAAAGGTTCACTACCATTAATGTACAAAATGGGATATGAAAAAGGATACATTACATGTGACAACTATTGTTCTCAGTCATAGTATGATTAGGTTAAAGATATCACACCGTCAACTTCAATTCTTGGAAGGGCTTGGTAGAGTAAATTTATAGATATCTAATCGGCATTTATGTATTTGCAAATACATAGATGTCGATTTATCTACTATCATGCATTGGTCCTTAGCATAATGAGGCAATATACAAGGTAGAAGGAGTTGGCTCATCCTGGTATCACAAGATTCGCCTAAAAATTTATCACATTAAAATCCTTGTAGTGATCAAAGGCAGCTTTGAGGTGCATGTTTGTTAGTGAGTGGACTCTCTCATCCTATGCTGCGACCACTACAGGGGTGGATGTAGGAGATTGCATTTTTGATGAGCCAGATTTTTGGACCCCTTGTGCAAAGACGGTTTAGATAATTTTTTTATAAATTGTAGAATCTACATTATGTTTTAGAATGTAAATTTTTCTTATTTTCACACACACTTAATTGTTATTGAGAACTGTTTCACAATATTTGTAGGTAACTGAGCCCCTGGTAGCTCTCCTACGAGTTGTTGATGGGGAGAATCCCTTTATGGGATACATATATGAGGGCATAGATAGGGGCAAGGAGGCCATTAGATCCATATATGGAGGAGATGAGCATAAGTATCGTCCCATTTGGGCGATAATTGATAAGAGATGGCACCTCCATCTTCACAGGCCCATCTAAAAAGCCGCTTATTACCTCAATTCGGCATACCATTTTTGCCATGATTTTAAGGAGGATGAGGAGGTTCTTGGTGGGCTCTATTCAATTGTATAGTGGATGTCAGATGGTGATACCACAACAATATTGCACGAGATAAATGCATTTGATAATGCAGCATGGAGTTGTTTGGTAGTCAAATGTGCAAAGCCGCTCACACAAAATTGCAGCTAGGTAAAAACATATGCAAATTTATCTACAATCATGCATTGGTCCTTAGCATAATGAGGCATTATACAAGGAAGAAGGAGTTGGATCATCCTGGTATCACAAGATTCGCCTACAATTCTATCACATTAAAATCCTTGTAGCTATCAAAGGCAGATTTGAGGTGCATGTTTGTTGGTGAGTGGAATTTCTCATCCTATGTTGTGACCACTACAAGGATGGATGTAGGAGATTGCATTTTTTATGAGCTATAATTTTGGACCCCTTGTGCAAAGACAGAGTAGGTAATTTTTTTATAAATTCTAGAATCTACATTATGTTTTAGAATGTAAATTTTTCTTGTTTTCATGCACACTTAATTGTTACTGATAATTGTTTCACAATATTTATAGCTCACTGAGCCCCTAGTAGCTCTCCTACGAGTTGTTTATGGGGATAATCCTTCTATGGGCTGCATATATGAGGGCATGGATAGGGGCAAGGAGGCCATTAGATCCATATATGGAGGAGATGAGCATAAGTATCGTCCCATTTGGGCGATAATTGATAAGAGATGACACCTCCAACTTCATAGGCCCATCCAAGTAGCCGCTTATTACCTTAATTCGGCATACCATTTGGGCCATGATTTTAAGGTGGATGAGGAGGTTCTTGGTGGGATCTATTCAATTGTATAGTGGATGTCAGATGGTGATACCGCAATAGTATTGCATGAGATAAATGCATTTGATAATGAAACAGGGAGTTTTCTGGTAGTCAAATGTGCAAAGCCGCTCACACAAATTGTAGCTAGGTAAAAATATATGTTAACTTGTTAAGTGAATAATTTGATTTTGTAATTTAGTCTTAAAGTTGGAGATGGGACTGATTTTGTTTTCTTTTCCTTATTTCAGATAGATGGTGGAAAATGTTTGGGCCTACAACCCCAAACCTTAAAATTGCCATCCAAATATTGAGTCAGCCATGCAACTCCTCGAGTTGTGAGCGCGACTGGAGCATGTTCGAGCACATTCACTCAAAAAGGTGCAATAGAATGTCCGTGGATAGGTTGAATGATCTTTTATTTGTTCATTACAACCTTCATCTTAGAACGAGATAAATTTTGGATAATGACTCCAGTTTGATCACGCTAAACGTCGTCGATCTAGAATCTGAGTGGGTCAATGAGTCTACCGATCTTGTCTTTACTAATGGGGACCTTGAGTAGATTGACTAGGAGGACAGAGATGTTGAGGCAGTGGCCATGGTAGAGGAGGATGATAGAGCACGATCAGGCACAACTGATATTGGTCATAGTGGCAGCTCACAAGCACAAACTATGGTTGTTCAGTCATCTAGGACCTACCTTAGACACCTTTGTAGGAGGGATGCAATCTCCTATGAGAATGAGGCTTAGCCAGAGCCATATACAACCTAGGTAATTAAGATATTTTTCTTGACCTCTAAATTGGGACAAAAGTGACAAGTTGACAAATATTGATTTTTTGACAAGGTATTGATCATGACAAAAAGATGGTTAATTTGGGGAAGTCAAAAGCGTTCTAAAAATCACTATAGAAGTAGCCAAAAAGTGAATCCTCTAGTTTCTAAAGATAATCCTAAGGTTGAATGTGAAATCCTAGGAATGCAACATATAATTTTTATTTTTATTTTTTTGATATGAAAACTAATGATGTATGCAACAAGGAAACCCTCAATGATGTATGCAAAGAGGAAAACCTCAATAATGTGTGCAAACTATGGAATGCTAATCACTATAGTTTCTATTTGAATGAGTCTATTTGGTTTGTCTGGTAACCCTAATTTTGACTAATTTGCAAAATTTTGGGTCAAAGTATAACAAGAAATTGTGGCGCAAAAATATAGCAAAAGTGGCTCAGAATTTTGTGAATGCATTGCATAATTATGTGATTTTGTAGAAAAATAATAAAAATTGTGACTTTTAATAAGAGGATGTGTATCAAAATTGTACAATTACGTAGTAGAATTGATGATTTCATCTCATAAACAAGCAATTGCATAGCAAAACTAGGTGATTGCATCAAATTTTTTGCTAAAATAAATTATGAATATTATGCATGCAAATCAGGGAATAATTGTGTAACAAGGGATGATAATTATATTTTTGTGTTCCCGAATGTCTAATTATTAATCAATTTTTGCAAAAATACACACACATAAGACAATATGATTGTTGACAGACTTTTGACATTATTGATTTATGTATATTCAAGGACTTTTTAAAGCCCCAATATTTCCACTGGTCTTATCACAAATGAAAACACTTGAAATATGTCTTAACCTAAGATCAAAGCTCATTATAATATCTCAAGCACAACTTGGTCTTTTGTTAGCTCAAACAACCTTGTCACACCCTAGGGTGTGCCCATTTTTTCCTTTTGCAAGAGTTTGATCAAAGAAGACTTCTCTTTAATTGAGTCAACCTCTTGGGAAACATATGGTAAATATCTTGGGGGTAGATTCTTCCCTCCCCTTACACTAAAGATATTGTAATGTTCAAGAAATAAAGGGTGGCCTCTAAATTAAGGTTTCTAGTAATATATGTGGTGCTTTCCCAAGTGGGATTCAAGGGTGAGACACTTAAGTCTCTAGTCATCCACGTTCTCCTTAGGTACGTCCCAGTCTGAGCTATCACTAACACATCGAGCATAAGAAGTCAAGTCTAGGACTAGGGTATGTCCAGAGTCTTATTTATATAGCGACTAGAGGGATTTACCTCTTTGAGGTCTTTCCTTGAGGTGATGAAATCCCCAAGCATGCCTCTTTAAATAAAATAAAAAATGAGGTTCTACAACAAATTGTGCAAGTACACCAAACACACCAGACAGATTGATCAATTGTTAAGCCCAAATCCAAATCTGATTTAATCTACCTAAAGAAATAAAAATGAAAGAGATTGACTTAAAGCACTAATTGAAGTGTTATCTAGTCTAATAAAAATAAGAGATACTTCCACGCTACACGTTGTAAAGTCAAAATTAGTAGCAAAAAGACCTAAATCTAAGAATTAGATATCATCCAAATAAAGATTGCTAAGATTGACACCAAATTATTCTTTTTACAATAACCTATTACCATAATTTAATACCTATTCATTGATTCTTGTTCCAATATTTCTTTGTGATCCTCTTCAGTTGTCATTGTATGTATGGCGTTCATGTTGATTCTATTTTCTCCTTCCTTCTTTTGTATTTGGGTAGATGATTCATTTTGATTGTCTTAGGCTTTTCTATTTTGGGCATCTATTAGGAAATTGTGTCACTTGATTGGGAGATGCATCTTTGTTACTAGCCAATGCAGCTCTGAATGTAGTGATTGTATCTTTGTTTATTGTGAATGTGTTGTTTAATGATCTATTGCCTTGAATGAACCTGAAAATACAAAAAATAGAAATAAAACCCTACTAGTAAATAGAATGATTGTGTATGATAAAATGTCAACTGTGTTTCAGAAATATGTAATTGTGTCATTTGATCTGTGCTTGTGTCGAATCAATCTGAATCTATATATCTAATTAAAAATAAATCCAAAAATCATTAATAAAAAAATTTCACGTTGGGTTGACTAGAATGTGTAGGAGGAAAATGTTGAATCTGCAAATCCTACAACGAGATTATTGAATCCAACAACAAAAGATTTGACTTGTTACACAAATTAAACACCTACTATTGAGAGAGATAAATAAAATTGAATGCATTGTAAGATAAATAATTTGAATAAATCCAAATACAAACATGAAAACAAAGCGCTCCCTTGGCTCTATCCTTATGCAATGTTGGCTCTCAGATTTCTCAAAATATGACAGGAATTCAAGAATCGTGGTTATAAAATAATGAAGAATCACCTTCATTTTATAGATTTATTGACTTTAATGAATGGTTTAGATTAAGGGGTGATAACAAATAATGAATGGATAGGATTTATTTAGACTAGATTGATTGGAAAGATGGCTGAGAGAAATTGACAGTTAATTGGCTGCATTATAGAGCTGATTGAATAATTAAGTTTTTTTATTGGGAGTGGACTAGAAAGATTGATCAATGAACCGGTTGCATGATTGCGAAGACTAAATTGATTGAAAGGAGGAACTATTAGTCAATGATAGTTAAAAGGGGTGGAAATGGAGAAATAATTAGCTTAAATAATTTGAGGAAATTATTTAAGTGTGCATAAAAGAGCATAAATAAATTAACTAATTTATTTATTGTTAGTTATTTATTTTTAGAAGAATAAGTTCACATTAGGGAAATGAGAAATTGGATAAATTAAATAATTTATTTAATCTAAGAAGACAAAGTTAGTAATTGAAATTATCAATTATTTATGGTGACAATAATGAGGAAGAATATTTTTAATTAAATAATAAAATATATATATTTAATTTTTAAAAGAATAATTAAGGAATCTTGACAAAATATTAATAAAAGCTAAATAATTAAAATAATTAATTTAAATTTATTCAAGTATTAGAATTTGGAGGGAAATGATGATTTTTAAAATTTGAATTAGAGAGAATGATACAAATTAATTAAATTATAAAAGATTATGTAATTAATTAAGATGAATATTAGTAAAATTGTCGCGCACAAGTGACATGACAATTTTTAGCATCTACATTATATTGTGTATTAAGTGCATTCAACCTTGTGGTCTATTGTAAGAGAATGTATTTTCTTATGACTTTCCTAATCTTGGGGCATTATGTAAAAGTCTATTATAATGTCTCCATGCTTATGTACTTGAGAAAATTGCTTTAATTTATGCTTTGATTATGTGCTTTGTTGAGATATGTTAATTTAATAACATGGAGGTCCTTACAAGAAATCTCTAAAATATATACAAGAAGGGTAAATTTGAGTCATATTGGTTGGGCCCACATGTCATCATTTCCATATATGATTATAGATAACATCATATAGCTACTCCTAAGGGTCAAAAGTTCTATGAACTTATTAAAATTTATACCTCAAGTGCTTCTATGCTTAATCTAATGAGTATCTCATTTTTTTACAAAATAGTAAAAATACAAAATTTCCTCCAGTGAAAAATAATTTCCATAGAATCTTTGGGTAGTCACCATGATGATTTCCTAGCATAAGTTTCATTTTTGGCTTAAGAAAAAATAATAAATATAAAATTGTCATTTGGTGGCACCTTTGATAAGTATCGTGTTGAAACTTTCTCAAACACATCATGTATAATAAAAAGTATTTCTCCGTCTTCTAGGTCTTCATCTATTTTTGTATTCTCATTTTATTTCGTCAGCTCGTATTTTATACCCATTACACTATATGCCTTGTTATACACTAAGGGTAGGTTATTACATCCTATTTTAGAATAAATTTTGGTGTATGCCTTTTGACCAACTTAGTGACTAGAATCCTTCTACAATTGACAAGTTTCAAGTATTCACCATAATTCCATCAGTAAACACAAACATACAACTTTAACATGTACTTTTTAACCTCCAAACAACACACTTGAGATATGTGCATTCAATATAAAATTATAGAAATCTACATCAACTTTGATAACATACAATCATCATAATACTTACATAAGAATACAAATTTTCCTAGTATCCATTACTTGTCTTAATGAGATGCTAGTTTCCCTAAAATAGGCATGGTCTATCCATATTTTAATCCTTTTTCACACCTTGACATGAATTAATACTAGTTTGTGTCAATTAGTTATTGCTTTTCTATTATTTAGTTTATCTTTTTGGTCTTAATTTTTATTTTATTGATCATTTGGCCTATACTATGCGTACTCAAGGCTGATATAATCATTTCATATAATTGAATGACATTCATTAGAATAAGATTTATTATTTTTATGTTATATTTTATCTTTGTTCTTTCACTAGACACACCAAATTCAAGTATGTACACACACACACATACATATGTGTACATATATACATATACATATGCATACATATATATACATATGCATATGCATACATACATATACATATACATATGCATATACATATACATGC
>MU225951.1:1343071-1364145 GCA_018584345.1 Thuja plicata | reverse complement strand
TGTGTGTGTCCACTAAGTTTAAATTAATATTTAATTTATCTCATGTTATAATCTTATTAATTTAATCAATTGCATTTGAATATATATTTACACTAAAGTTTAATTTAATACACTTAAATGATATTTCCTAGAAAGTCACATTTAAAATAGGAATGTGGGTAAAAATTAAAATTCCACCAAAAGTTCACTACTAATGTATATTTAAATGGGAATTATACACAATAATTTGTCTAATTATTTAATTAATGGAAATTATTTAGCAACTTAATAGAATGGGTAATCAATACTTGATTATTACCTTTATTTGACCATTATCAGGTTATGATAATGGGGAGTAATTTAAATTTGATTTATTTAATAAATAAATTGCTAAGGGGTTATCGAAGGGCAAATTATTTAGTGGTTATAGTATTGAAGTTGGGATTGTGTTTGTTTTAACAAGAGATTGGATATTATAATGTAATAATTAAAATGTGTTATAAGGTGAAATCGTCAAAATTAATTAATTGACGAAGATATTTAGTAATCAACAATAGTTTAATTAAATTAGGGTGATAACAATGTTATGACTCTATTAAGATTAAATAGATGTGAATATTATGTTTGAACGTGGATTAATTCAAGGGGTAAACATAATCCAAATATATATCAAAATTTAATGATTTTCCCATCAAACTCTATTAAATGGGATTTAAAGCAAATTTAATTGGAGATAATTAAATATGTCAATATTAATTACTCTGATTAATGCTACATTTATCCTTGGTTTAAGGGGAACTTAATTAACATAATAGTAATCGATACAATGATGTACCTCATTAATGAATTTGATTCAGAGTAATGAACCCGATTAGATTATTAAACCAATTTAAACTTGGCTAATATTTTTCAAGTGATCGTGTCAAGGGATGTTGACAATCGTCATGATCCCCCTCGACCTTAATCAGTTTTATTCAATGACCTATAGAAGTACGTTTATACCTTAATAATTAAATATTTTAACATTTGACATAAAAAAAAGCAAGTGATCTTCGGAATAAGTAGTTATCTTTAACTCAATTCTTTTAGATTTATATTTTTATTTCTATTATATTTGTAATATGTTTGATTTCTTCTAGGGTCCATATCTTCAAAATTTGATTATGTTGTAGCTTATAATTTCTTTATTTTTAAGAATATTTGTTGTCCCTTTATGCTAGCTTCCTCATATGATACTATATTTATTATAATCTCTTAGATTATTTTTATCTTAATTATATTGCATTGGGTAACCTAACTATAATGTCCCATTTCATTCTTAAGGCTCATAAATCACAATATATAGAATTTGAAATGAGAAGAGGATATGCAAATAAAACAAGGCATAGTCAAGAGATCCATCCATAAGGAAAATAAAGGTGAATGGATGAGTAAGCACTTGTATGATCATGTAAAACATATAACATAGATAAAAATCCAAAGTAGAAATGATATTAAATATAAATAAGTTATATTAACAACATAAATCTTAATTATATTGCATTAGGTAACCTAATTATATTATCCCTTTTCATGCTTAAGTCTCGTAAATCACAATATATTATATTGTATTAGGTAACCTAGGTATAATCTCCCCTTTCATGCTTACTCTCATAAATCACAATATATAGAATATGATATTTGAAGAGGAGATGCAAAGAAAACAAGGCATAGTCAAGAGATCCATCCTTAAGGGGAATAAAGGTAAATGGTTGAGTAAGAACTTGTATGATCATGTAACACATATAACATAAATAAAAATCCAAAGTAGAAATGATACTAAATATAAAGAAGTTAGATCAACAACTTGCATGTACTTACAGTTCATATAGGCGTTACCACTCGGTGGAAGGGCGCTAATAATTATCATTTAATTGTCTTGGCTTTTAATTCTTTCTTTGATGACTCTTTATAAGATGATGATGATGACTTTCCTCAAGATGATGCTCTTGCTATTGATCTGGCCTCCTCAAACCCAGTGGGTCCTTCTCCACCTCTTGCTACTGGTACATCCCCCTCTAGCCGTGTAGACCCTTCTTTGACTAATGCTCCTAATTTGCTCCAACCTTTGGTTGACAATGTGATGACTTGATAGCACTTGGTCACATGTGTTGATATTCTCACAATCATGATTCCACCACTTGCTCGCCCTTGTCGTTGGAATCCTAGTGATAATATTGTCTAGATGATTATTCATAGGTGTAGGAAAAATATTCTTTAATTTCTCATTCTCCTCCCCACGATATTGGTGAGTTGTCTAGACCCGCTCTTGATGTGGGTTACTAGTTATTTTACTAGTGCATTGCTAATGGTTTGTTATGAGCTTGTTGTAAATTTCCCTTTTGGTTTGTCTTTGTAAGGACTAGCATACTTAAAGTAACTTGTATTCTAGCTTGAACTACTAAATTTATCGTTGCGTCATCTTTATGATAAATAGGAAAATAAGGACATAAATCTAAGTGGAGAAAATGTAGACATAAAAAGGGAAATTTATATAGATGAAATTGTGAGAATATCTAATCAGTGAAGTATCCTCTCACCATATAAATGTTTCTAGAATATTGTGTATTGCAATCAATTAACATTATAAGGATCCCTGTCATAAAATTAAATATGATTATCATCAACTTGTATCATCATTGTATTTATGATATCTTGAATTGTAGTTTCTAATTTAATTCATATATCTATAAAATATCCATATGATGGTAAGAACAAAAATAAATAACTCTATCTTACAAGCTTGGACAAAGCCATTAGCTTCAAGTTATTCCAACACGTGTAGGATCCTTTAATATAGTGAATTTTAGAAGTTAATTTGGTTTGGTTTGTTCTTGATGGTCATAATTAGGTACACTATCATTAATGATATTTTTAAAATACAAAAATGTTCTACAAATTTATTGATATAGAAATAATTTAATAAAGCATGCTCACATTTACATACAATAGTATGCAAATCTAAAAATTAATCGTCAAGCATGTAATATATTTTTTCACTAAGGATTAGATACAAACAATCCGTAAGTATATTTTGAAGTTCATCATGACTTAAAGTATAACTCATGTTAGTAGCACATTCTTGAAATGATTATATGATTAATATCTACTTAGCTCTTATTTTTTGTATTCTTTTTGTTTCATGAGTCAAGAGTATATGATTTAAGATTAATATTAAAATAAAAGTGTTTCAAGAAATTATTATCTAAATCCTTAAAGGAAGTTATAGGAGTGGGTGGTAAAAAAAAACTCATGTAAGTCCATAGTCACTCAAACTTAATGATAAAACCTTGGAAGAAAATTGATCCTTGTAGAAATGAGAGGGCACATATTTTGGAGGTATTGTAAACACCATAATGGACCACCTTTACTAGATCAAAATTTCAAATTTATAAGGTGCCACAAATATTGCACAAAAAAAAATATTAACTTGATTTAAGATCTTTGCATTTAAGGCTTTGTTGATAATAATCAATGTACACTTTTTCAATTAGGCCATATTTCACTAATGGGGTAATTTACATAAGAAAGCATGGTTTTTGATATGTCCCATATCTACATGTGTATATATATCATGTGTGATGGTGGAAGAATATGTATCATCAACTAATATCACAGTATCTTCACATATACCACATAAAAATTGTAAATTATCCTCATTGTTTCCTCTCTTGTTTGAGGAAAGCTAAATCAGATACAACATAAGATGTACAAGGAAGTATTCCACAAAAATTCAAATAAATATCATGTAAAACTACAATTGGATCCAATAATGGTCTGCATAAAAATATTGTATATCATGATGATGCCTATAAAAATCCACAAGATCAAATCTCGTTAGATTACTTGTGAGAAATTGAATCATCATGACATACAATCATCAACTTCATGATTATGTGTAGAAAAAACAAGATAGAATAATGCCTCTATGGGTAATACTCCCTACTCATAAAATAAAAGGATATAAATGTATCAAGGATGAAAGGATCAAAAGTCACATTAAAAGATGGAAATTTTTAAAAATTTAAATTTTAGCCAAGCAAATTAGCAATATAAGTGCATGACCTATGATGATCATGTTAATATTATCCTTTATGTATTTTCATTGATGTCATTGTTCTAGTCGGTTCGGTAATCATATCACCAATTTGTCTCTGGGCTTGATAGTGGTATCACCGACAAAAGCATTACCAGTAGCATCTTCACCGATACTTGTTTCAGTCTACAATATAGTGCAATGGTGTTTCAATCTAAACCTATTTTTCTTAGCATGAGATATATTTCACAATGGCCGATATCTCAAATATCTTTTGTTGCATACTCACATGATTTTATTTTTGATTCAAGCAGACATGATTAAATTTTGGCATTGATGCTTGTTTATAATGGTAATAACATCAATACAAGAAGATACATGAGTATGTTGATATGAAGAATGATATGTGATATATAAAAGTGATCTACTGATGTATATAGTGAACTGATATATGTAATTTAGTGACTATATAGAGAGATATTTGTGCTTTAGTGAGAACTATATTTCATGCATATACAAACGCAAATTCTAATAGTTTAATTTTGTATTTCCTACTTTGTCTATAAGCCGACTTACAACTATAATAGCTAGTTTTTTGTATTTTAGGTAGTGAGTCACCCTTGTATTTTGTAAATAGTTACCTAATACTTGAGATTTAACCCTCTATGTGGTTTTTCCCATCTTGGCTTTCCACGATAAAATTTTTGGTGTTATTTGTTATTTATTTTATGTTCTTTCCTTTCATCAAGTATAAAGTATGTTATGTGGATAACTGTTTAAAAAATTTAAATATTTCAAGGGAATACTGATTCACCCCTCCCCTCTTAGTATTCTGGATGTTCAACAATTGGTATCAAAGGTAGTTCCTTTGGAAGAGTCTAACAACTCAAAGGAGATCTGGAAGGTTGAACATGCAATGCCTAGATCTACCATGGATCAGGGTGATCTCATGTCTATGTTTGAAGATCTTGAAATTATTAGAGATGAAAACAAGGAGCTCTCAAAAAATCTTCAAATGGTGAATGATTGCATTCGGAAGCTTAAAGATCATATTTAGAAATTCAAGCTAAGACATAAAGAAATTATTAATGAACTCAAGTAGGCAAATGAGACTATTATTGACCTAAGAGCTAAAAATGAAGAAGATGAAAAGATCAAGAAATAATTGAATAACATGATAAAGAGAAAAACTGATGAATGCAAAAAGTTCAAACAAGAATTTAAATCTCTCAAATCAGATCTGGAAGAATCAAAGAAGAAAGAAGACAAATCTAGATCTAGCTCTGAAAATCTTGATGAAATAATAAGAACGCAAAGATCATCAGAAATCAAGGAAGGCTTAGGTTTTGAGACTGACAAATTCTTAAAAGATTAACTCAAAGAAAATAAGTAATTTGATTTAGTAACAGAAGCTAAAGGACTTGAAAATGAAGATAAAGGTAAGGCTCTGGTAGAGTAGAAGGTAAGTAAGAAACCCTATTCTTTTAATGGCCATTTCTTTAATTGTAATAAATTAGGTCATAAAGCCTTAAGTTGTAGAAGTAGAATTAATCAGAAAGATAGATATTACTCTGATAAATGTTTTAACTGCAACATTTATGGTCATAAAACTCAATGTAGAAAGCCAAATAGAAGAAATCAATTTTATAGTTATTCTTATACTTGTTATGCATATGGACATAAGGCTAACTAGTGTAGGTCAAGGCAAGATAAGAAGATCAACCGGTAATACAAGTACAATAAGATTGGACACATAGCAAGCTTTTGTAAACCTTGTGAGGTCAAGCCAACCGAACCCTTAAAGAAGATCAACAAAGAGGAAGTCATCTCAGAAATGAAAAAGATTTGAAGAAAGAAAGAGGATATTGGGTCCAACTCCATTTCTGACTCTAGTGAAGACCCTTGCTCTAGTAATTAACAACCCCTCGGATGATATTTAGGGGGAGAATAGTTCCAAGGTCATCTCCTCCCCTACAAAAGTGAATTGGACACAAACATGAGGAGTTAATGGTAAAAAGAAGTGATGGGTGAGTATTTGATGATGTCATTTCCGTTTGATGAAAAAGGCAATGACAGTTACGAAGAATTTACTACTTGAAGTGCATTTAATGCAAATTTAGAATAAAAGAAGTTTTCAAGTCATTTGTTCACCAAAGAAAATAGAGTTCAGAAGTGCTAAGGAGCGAAGGCATTCGACGTGTAACAAGGGTTTTACAGTTTGCAACAAAGGTATTTATTTATGCTTTTATCCACAATTTCTACCTTGGCTTCTCTTGCCACTCCCATTTTTGTAAATGCATCTGCTGAGTTGCATCTTCAGTTCAAGAAATTCCCAGATATTTCAATTGAAAATGACATGGTTGGGTGTCTGTCAACCCTCACAGTGTAGTATATGTTAAGGATGTTAGAATTCACTTTCATTTAAAGCTAGATGAATTCAACCACACTAAATTGTTGGATTTATGGGAAAAAGAGTTGTCTGATAAAGATTTGAATGTCAAACTAGAATTTAGAGTTTTGGTAGAAAATAAGTTGGATGTGTAGAGCAATTTCTTGCACTTCTATTATGATGATAAATGGGTCAGGATGACAATTAGCATATTTCATGATAGATTTTTATGGCTAGATGAATCGCACTTGTTCAACAAGGAAGCGATGAAGACTGTTACAGGGTTAAATGATTTTAGCATTTTACCAAAATCGAAGGCAATGAAGAACAAAGAAGTTGAAAATATTACTGAGGCAGTGAACATGATGACATGTACCTGATTGTTCACACAGTTATAAACCCTACGGTAAAATTTGCAACTCGGGTTATAGGAAACAAGGTCTACTACTCCAATCGAGAGAATTTTATTTCTGGTACTACAGTATTCACAACTTATGATATGGTTGTCAATGCAGTTGAATATGATCTTTGTGAGTTTATCAAGGAGAAATTAATTGAAAATATGAACTAATACAAGATAAGCAAGAAGAATGTTGTGTTCTGATTCAGAACCCTAACTTTGTGTTTGTTATTTTAGTTCATGAACTCCATGCCCGTTAAAGGTCCAATTATTTGGTTTATTCATCAACCAGTAGCACACTAGATTGTTGAGTGCATGAGGAAGTACAAAAGCATCACTACTCAAGAAAATAAATTTACAACATCTCTATACTATAATAGACAATGAACAAGTGAGACAACAACCAAGACAAGATTCCCAATTTTTTTGTAGATAAGTATAAAAATGATCTCACTTTCATTGTTACTGTTGATAAGTGTATAATGGAAGAAGTTGTACCAAAAAATTAGTGGATAACAGCACTTGGATATGAAAAATTAGAAGAATTGGTTGACATTTATGCAAAAGTATTTCTGAAGAGTCTAGTGGATACCTCTAAGAAGAGGTTAGGTATTGCCGAAGAAAAGTCTAGTGAAATTCTCAAAGAAAAGGTCTCTAAGGAAATAAAGAAGAAATTTTAGAAGCATATGATTGAGATTAAGGAAAAATGAGGCATGATAGATGAAGAGCTTGCTTATCTTAAAAGGATCACTCGTAGTACCACCAGTAGCTCTTCTGACACCATTGTAAAGGCAATTGCCCCTCCTATTGTGAAGATTGAGGAGACTGAGAAAGAAAGCCCATCCAATAAGAGGAAGAAAGGTCTTCTCACCCCTACTCTGTCCAAGAAGGTGAGACAACAAAAACCAGAGACACCAAGGATAATCCCGTTTTGGTGGAATCTAAAGAAGCATTAGAAAAAGAATAGTTTTAGATTGAGGTCCAAGAGAAGAAGGCTAAAAAGGTAACCCAGGATCCCCTTGATGTAGATACTTTGTTTGATATTATTTTAAATGGTAGTGTAGATGAAGTTGGTAGTTTATACAATTTTTCTTCTTCAACAGAAAAATAAAATATTACACAAGTATTTGTATAGTATTATGCTAGATTAGATATCGATATAGATGACATCAGAAAAGATATTTTGGATACTTTGTGGGTAGGATTAAACAAAATCCATGTAGAAATAAAACAAATAGATAAAGATATTCTTAGCACAACCATTACTAATGTTTCCAATATTGTAAAGAAAAATTTTAGGGATATTTTTGTAGAAATCGATAGATATAAGGTACTCAGGAAAAGAAAAAGGGTACACATTCTAATGGAGAAGAAAAGTGTTGCAATTCAGATGAAAGAATAAATTAGCAGTGAATTGACTAGCTTGGCAGGTAAGTTGGGTATGTGTTCTAATGATGATGATGAAGATATCACCAGCCTTGTTCCTAAATATAGCGATGAGGAAGTTTACAAACTTGATCAAAATCCTCTCTAGATATAGAGCATGTACACTCTCAGGTCAGAATTTATGCTCTGGTAGGTCCATCTGGTGTTGTAAAAGATGTACAGGAAAAAGAAGAAGAGAAAATAGAAAAGGAAGGATAAAGAAAAGAGGAGAATGTTGAAAGAAAAGAAGAAAAAGAAAAAGGAAGAGTTGAAGAGAAAAGAGAAAAGGAAGAGGAAACGGGGAAAGAAGAAATTGTTGCAGAAGAAGTTAGTACTGGTAAAAGGAGGTACACAATACATAATAACAAAGAAAAGACAAAGAAATCAAAATAGAAACTACTGAGAGAAGAGAAGAGATTGCCAACAACTGCACCAACACAAACACTAATGATTCATTGTGGAATTGGCTCGCCTCACCTGTCATGATTCAACATGTCACTACTTCCAAGCTATTTATTGATTTTGTTTAAGTCACCTCATACTAGAAATTTTAGATAAGTGATTCTATTTTGGCTTCAAGCAAGAATAATTTATTTAAAGAAATAGAAGAAAAAGATAACATCATTTAAGAGACTATTTTTATTGTTCACAGTATTGTGCCTAATTGCAACATTGACCAGTCTGGTAGTATAAGAGAGAAGTGTAGAACACTTGTTAAAGAAATAAAGGAGTTGACTACATCTTTGGATGAAAAGGTTCATCAAAGAGAGGAATTTATAAAGGATAATTTTCTAAAGGAATTAAAGGGAAGATGCAAAAAGGATTTTTCCAATCTTTATCATCTTATTGTGAAAGGTGAAGACCTTCATGAGGAAAGTAATTCTCTATATGAATATAGTCTTCAGTGGTGGAGCCTACAAATGAAATTCAAAAAGAAATTGAGTCTATAGAGTTGTCTATTTGGTAAGTGAGTCATAGCTTCATGCTTTCAAAAGATCTAACTAGTACCGAGAGTTCCTTCATTTAGGAATTACACAAAAAGTTATTTGTGTTGCAACAACAAAGAGAGAATATCATTCTTCCCCTGGGAAATCTTCCATAAAAGTGTGATGACTGCATCACATTGATGAATCATGCCTTATTGAAAGTACAACAAGAAATTTTGACCACCCCTGACTCCATAGAAGATGGAGAAACTCTTTTGGCATAAGTCAAGTTCATGTGCATCTTTTGACAGAGGCTATTCAGCAATAAAACAACAACAAAGGCAAAACAGTTGAGGCCCTTCATGAATTTAAGAAGACCTTCATGGAAGAAAAATTTGGTAAAACCCGAAGTCTTCTTTTTGGTTCTTGCTATTGTACATAGTGTTTACGACATTATCCTTTTTCATTGATGTCAAAAGGGGGGGTAAAACATAAAGAAAAGTTTTTGAAAAATGACAAAAACAAGATTGCTCATCTTAGGGGGAGTTTTTGACAGTTTTGGCTTTCCATAAATTTTGTTTACCATCAAGGACAAAGGGGGATATTGTTAATATTATCCTTTATGTGTTGTCAATGATGTCACTATTCTAGTCAGTTTGGTAATCATATGTCTAATTTATCTCTGGGATCTATAACGGTATCACCGACAACAACATTACCTGTAGTGTCTTCACTGATACTTATTTTAGTCTATGCCATAGCGCATTGGTGTTTCAGTCCAGACCTATTTTATTAGCGTGAGATATATTTCACTATGGCTAACATCTCAAATATCTTTGGTTGCGCACTCATAAGATTTTATTTTTGGTTCAAGTTGACATGAATAAGTTTGGTGCAGGAGCACCTAGGCTATCCTCTAGGCCCTAGTCAGTTTTGGCTTGTAACTGAGCTTACACAAGTCAGTGTGTGTTTTCTTAAGACCTTATAAGATCTTGTTGTTGTATGTGACTAGATGGATTAGTGGTTAGTGCTAATTTCATCTTAGTCTTTGGTTTTCGCTTTAAGTCCTTAGTTTGGTCTAATTTAGGGAAATATGGTCTAAATATGCCCTACACCTTAGCATAGAAAGAAAGATGTTTTTCTAGGCATAAATGATGTTAGTTCATCGAACTAAATGGGTTAGAGGCCCTATAATATAGTTTGCAACATAAATGCAATAGATACTAAAAAGTTGTCATGACAACATTTGCAACTTTTTGCAAATGTTGCATGCAACTCGACAACATTGGATTAACACCATTCTAGGAGTGGGAAATGAATGTTAGTGGCTTTAAATGGTGTAGGAAGCATCTTTAGACACTCTATGGCTCATTTCCTGAGGTAGAGAGAATGTATGTAAGTTTTGTGAAGTAATAGAGCAATTGTTTTTGAAAATAGAGTACAGTCGGTGTATTTGCAAGATATTTGTGTTTTAATGGATTGAATTAACTTATATAAGTGTTGATTCATGTGGTAGAGATATATCTAAGACTTTTTCATTCATAGTGAAAGTAGATTAGATTTTATTTGATAGGTGTAGGAAATTGTTTACTAACTAGGTAGTATGTTGGTTCAGTTTAGATAGTTTTTGGTTTTATGGCTCCCCCATGAAATTCAACTGTGGGAAATGAAAAAGGTTGAATGAATGTGTTAGGGGAGCCTCTGTATAGTGTAGATATTTAGGTAGGAGGTTAGGAGAGTTGATTTGCAAATTTTAAATCCATTCCCTAGGCGAGCTAGGACAGTCTGGTTAGGTGTATGGCAGGTGAAAACAAGAATGCAGAGACAAGGGTGTCCATGGGAGAACTGAACCAAGTGTGGTATCAGTGTCTTTAGGGTCTCATAGATCCCTAGCATCAAGTTCAGAACCCACCCAATCCATTTGGAATGATTTTTGCATAGAAATTAGAGGAGTGCTTGTGAGGAGCCAAAATAGGCCTAATAGCCCTACATTTTAGGACAGAGGCATACGGAAGGCTTGGGGACCTTAGACCTTTAAAATATTTTAGGTTTCCCAAAAGGGTATCTGGATCCATGATTTTTTTTAGGGGTTGTGTGGAATTTTTCAGAGTAAATCTTGAAAAACCCTCTGGATAGGGCTAATTGGTGCTTTAGGCCTAATAGGACAATTTGGGTGCAATTCTGGAACTCGACTAAGTTGGAATTGAACATAAAAAGAGTTTACAAGACCCTTGTGGCATGTGTGGAGTTGGTATGAAGGATTTGGGGATGGAATTCTTCAAAACCAATGAGAAGCATTGTGAGACAAAACTAATGGTGGATGTCCTTCAAGGTGAAACACAATAGTTGTAACTCTTAGAGGAGAGTTAGGAGGAGTCTTAGGCTCAGTGCCTTGAGCCTAGTGTGGTCCTAAAAGAGGAATTATAATCCTAAGTGGAATAGGACAAGCTAGGTCTTGTCTTGAAGTATTGTGTAAGCACACCTTGGGGTCACTTCTATCAGAGTGGTATTAGAGCCTCTTTTGATCAGGCTTGTGGTTAATATTACAACCAGAGGAATCCATTGGAGAGTCAACAATGGTGACTAATGCTGAATTAGAAAAGAAGTTAGATGAACAAGAAGAGTAGAATAGACTACTCCGAGATAGGTTGGCTCAATTGGAGCAAAAAGTGGATAAAGTTGATGTGAAAGAAGATGAAGTGAAGGATAGAATGAAAGGGAAAGGAAAAGAGATTTCCATTGAAGATGAAGTCACTGAATCTGACCCTATCCTTGACCAAGAACCATTCCTAAAATCCCTAAAGGATATGAGTGGCAAATCATTGGAAGGAGTTTCCATTTTCAGTGGAAAAATGGAACCATAGGTAGTCCTTGATTGGATAGAGGGACTAGAAAACCAATTTGAGTGTGATCCAGTATCACTGAGGCTCAAAAGGTGAAGGTTGCAAAAGCTAGATTGAGAGGGTCTGCTCTCACTTGGCATAAATTCATCCAAGATGAGAGAGAGAAGGAAGGAAAGAGGCCCATTTCTTCATGGAAGGCTATGGTAGCAAGAGTCAAAGATGCTTATATCCCTCAGGATTACGAAATCTAGTTGCACATGAGAAGACAAGGTCTAAGGAAAAAGGACCTAGATGTCAACTCATACATTGAAGAATTTCATAGACTTTGTATGAGGTCAAGAGTAGCAAAGGATGAGAAGGTGAAGGTAGCAAGGTACTTTAATGGACTTAAATGGAGCATTCAAGATGATATGAGTCTTTTGACTCTAGACACAGTTCAGAAGTGCCACCAAGTTTGTATCAAGGTGGAAGACAAGTTGAAGAAGAAACAAGATTCCAACACCTCAAGAGGAAGGGGTAGAGGAAGAGACACTAGGGGACAAAGAGGTGGTTATGGTGGAAGAAACTCTGAATCTAAAGGTCAAGTAGAGACTAAGATCACTGAACAGCATGAAGGAAACTTCAATAAAGGAAGGAACTCTAACAATAGAGGAAGAGGCAATAGCCAACGAAGAGGCAACTATTTTTCCAATATGAAGTGTTATCACTATAATCAGTTAGGACATACGGTATATAGGTGTCTAGAGAAGGGAAGTACCTCTCAAGGAGGTGACAAAAGAGTGAACTATGTTCATGAGGAGACAAGTGGAAACAAGAACCCTGAAGTACCATTAGAATCAGAGGAGGGAGAGAATCTCATGATGAGAAGAACTCTAATCAAAGAGCCAATGAAGGAAGAACTCAATCAAAGGAGATCATTGTTCAGAGTAAAGTGTAAGATGATGGGAAAAGTGCTCAGAGTTATCATAGAGTCAGGGTCAATTGACAACATAGTGTCAGAGGAGGGAGTCAGTAAGCTGAAAATGACAAGGATACCCCACACCAGTCCCTATAAAGTCACTTGGGTAAACAAAGGACAACATGTCCTAGTTAATGAGAAAGCTTGGGTAGAATTCTCCATTGGGAGATACAAGGATAAAGTTTTATGTGATGTCTTACCTATGGATGCATGTCACTTGCTCCTAGGTAGACCATGGAAATTTGATAGAAAGACCATGCATGATGGAGTGAAAAATTCATACTCTTTCAAGAATGACAATGTGACATACAAAATCCAATCTTCTTAGGGACTTTAGAAGAAGGAGAAGGAGTTGGATTTGCACTGGTGTTAAAGCCAAAGTAAGTTGCAGACAAAATAGAGAAGAGGGTAGAGCTGCCAAAGGAAGTCCAAGAGATGTTAGAGAAGTATGAAGGAATAGTGAGTGATGGTCAACCATCAACCCTACCCCCTAAGAGGTCTGTAAGCCATCAGATAGACCTAATACCGGGAGCTACCCTACCCAATAAGGCAGCCTATAAAATGACTCCCCAACAGAATGAAGAAATTGCTAGACAAATACAAGAACTCTTAGAATAAGGCCTTATAAGAAAGACCATTAGCCCATGTGTTGTGCCCACAGTCCTAGCACCTAAAAAGGGAGGAACTTGGAGGTTATGTACAAACTCCAGAGAAATCAATAGGATCACCATCAGGTATAGGTTCCCTATCCCTAGGATAGAAGACCTAATGGACTGTCTATGAGGAGAAAGGTACTTTAAAGAGATAGACCTAAAGAGTGGCTATCATCAAATCAGAGCAAATGAAGGGGATGAGTGGAAAACAACCTTCAAGACTATAGAAGGACTATATGAGTGGCTTGTCATGCCATTTGGGTTGTCAAATGCCCCATCAACATTCATGAGGTTGATGAATGAGGTACTTAAAGATTACAATGGAAAGTTCATAGTGGTCTACTTAGATGATATACTCATCTATAGTAAGATAAGGGAAGAGCACCTCAAACACCTTGAACTGGTTTTTAAAAAGTTGCAAGAGGAGAAGTTGATGATCAACTTAGAAAAGTGTGAGTTCATCAAGACAGAGTTAGTGTACCTTGGTTTTGTGCTATCTCGGGGTAAATTAAAGATGGATCCTAGCAAAGTGGAGGTCATCATCAATTTTCCTACTCCAAGAATAAGCATTGAGGTAAGAAGTTTTCATGGCCTAGCACAGTACTATAGAAATTTTCTGAAGAAATTTAGTGCAATTTGTGCTCCTATGTTGGATGCTATTAAAGGAGGCATGAAAACTAAGTTTATTTGGAATGAACAAGCTAACCATGGTTTTGAGCTACTGAAAAAGAAGATTGCAACCCAACCAATTTTGGTCTTGCCAAGCTTTGAAAAGTTATTTACAGTGGAGTGTGATGCCAACAATGTGGCAATTAGAGTTGCCTTGAGTCAAGAGGGAAGACCAGTGGCCTTCCACTCTGAGAAACTAAGTGAAGCTAAGAAGAAATATTCTTCTTATGACCTAGAGATGTATTCTCTGGTCTAGTCACTAAGAAAATGGAGGCATTACCTACTTCCAAAGGAGTTCATAGTCTATTCAGAAAATCAAGCCTTGAGCTTTTTGAACTCACAAGACAAATTGAGTCATAAGCATATGAAGTGGGTTGAATACCTGCAAGCATACACATTCAATATCAAACACAAGAAGGGATTGCAGAACAAGGTTGTAGATGCCTTGAGTAGAAGAGCCCTTACTGTCTGAGAGATCCAACTGCAGAGCATGCGAATAGACAACTTCAAAGATCTATATGGTGATGATGAAGACCTTGCTGACATCTATAAGGTATGTCAAGAATATCAGAACCACTTTCATAGTAAATATTATGAAAATACTTTGCAAAATAATCTCCTATTTAAAGGAAGTCAACTATGTGTCCCTAGAGGGTCTATAAGGGATAATTTGATTCAGGAGAAACACAATGGTGCATTGATTGGTCATTTTGGGGTTAGTAAGACACAAGAACTTGTTCAGAGATTTTACTTTTGGCCAAAGATGAATGTTGATATTAGGAAATATGTGGAAAGTTGTATTGTGTGTCAGATGACCAAGGGAACATCTACTAATGTTGGCCTATACCAACCACTTCCTATCCCAACTAGACCATGGGAATGCTTGAGCATGGACTTTGTGGTTGGATTGCCTAAGTCAAGACAAGGAATGGATAGTGTCTATGTGATAGTAGACATATTTAGTAAAATGGCTCACTTTGTGCCCTGCAAGACAACCAATGATGCTAGTCAAATAGCTTCTCTTTTCTTTAAAGAGGTAGTCATAATACATAGATTGCCCTTGAGCGTTGTATCGGACAGAGACACCAAGTTTATGAGTCACTTTTGGAAGACTCTGTGGCAAAAGTTGGGCACCAACTTATCCTTTGGATCTTCATACCATCCTCAGACTGATGGTCAAACATAGGTAGTTAATAGGAGTCTTGGTAATCTCCTAAGATGCTTAACAAAGGAGTATGGTTAGACATGGGACCAACTCATAGGTCAAGCTGAATATGCTTACAATAACACTATGAGCATGACTACTGGTAAGAGTCCTTTTGAAATTGTCTATGGTCTACACCCTAGAGGCATTTATGAACTCAGAGAACTAAAGGATGGAGTTCAAGGGAGTGGATATGTTGAGGACTTTGCCTATGTTATGCATGAGGTTCATAAAACAGTCAGGAAGACATTGATTGACAACACTGAGAAGATCAAGAGTAAGGTTGATGAAGGAAAAATGGATGTTCAATTCAAGGTTGGGGATCTAGTGATGGTACATCTCAACAAGGCTAGACTACAGAAAGGAATCTCACACAAGTTATAGATGAGAAGAATTGGCCCATGCACTATACTGGCCAAGTATGGAGCAAATGCTTACAAAGTGGAGTTACCATAGAACAGTGGCTTGTCACATGTCTTTAACATTATAGACTTGGTTCTATACAAGGGACCAGTCCCTGATCCAGATTAGAGCTTGACTGAAGTCATCCAAGAGGTAGAAGAACTCCATTTTCCATCTACACCAGTCAAGAAGGCAGACTGCATACTAGAATCCAGAATTTACAAGAAAACTAGGAAGAAGGATTACAAAGAACACTTAGTGAAGTGGCAAGGACAACTGGATGTAGATTCAACATGGATAAAGGAGTCAGAATTCAAAAATTTGTGCATTGATCCTGACTTGCTCAATCCAAGGATGGATTGAAATCTTTCACTTAGGGAGGATGGTGCAGGAGCACCTAGGCTATCCTCTAGGCCCTAGTCAGTTTTGGCTTGTAAATGACCTTACACAAGTCAGTGTTTATTTTCTTAAGACCTTAGAAGGTCTTGTTGTTGTGTGTGACTAGATGGATTAGTGGTTAGTGGTTAGTCTTTGGCTTTTGCTTTAAGTCCTTAGTTTGGTCTAATTTAGGGAAATATGGTCTAAATGTGTCTTAAACCTTAGCATAGAAAGAAATATTATTTTCTAGGCATAAATGATGTTATTTCATCAAACTAAATGGGTTAGAGGCCCTAGAATATAGTTTGCAACATAAATGCAAAAGATGCCAAAAAGTTTTCATGACAACATTTGCAACTTTTTACAAATGTTGCATGCAACTCGACAACATTGGATTCCCACCATTCTAGGAGTGGGAAATGAATGTTAGTAGCCTGAAATGGTGGATGAAGCATCTTTAGACACTCTATGGCTTGTTTCCTGAGGTAGAGTGAATGCATACAAGTTTTGTGAAGCAATAGAGCAAGTATTTTTGAAAATAGATTACAGTCGGTGTATTTGCAAGATCTTTGTGTTTTAATGGATTGAATTTACTAATATAAGTGTTGATTTATGTGGTAGAGATATATATAGGAATTTTTCATTCAGAGTGCAAGTAGATTAGAGTTGATTTGATAGGTGTAGGAAATTGTTTACTAACTAGGTAGTTTGCTAGTTCAGTTTAGGTAGTTTTTGGTTTTATGGCTCCCCCATGAAATTAAACCATGGGAAATGCAAAATCTTGAATGAATGTGTTATGGGAGCCTCTGTATAGTGTAAATATGCAGGTAGGAGGTCAGGAGAGTCGATTTGCAAATTTTAAAGCCATGCCCTAGGTGAGCTAGGACAGTCTGGTTAGGTGTATGGCAGGTGAAAACAAGAATGCAGAAATAAGGGTGTACGTGGGAGAACTGAACCAAGTGTGGTCTCAGTGTCTTTAGGGTCTCATAGATCCCTAGCATCGAGTTCAAAACCCACCCAATCCATTTGGAATGATTTTTGCATAGAAATCAAAGGAGTGCTTGTGAGGAGCCAAAATAGGCGTAATAGCCCTACATTTCAGGACAGAGGTGTACGAAAGGCTTGGGGACCTTAGACCTTAAAAATATTTTAGGTTTCCCAAAAGGGTATCTGGATCCATGATTGGTTTTAGGGGATGTGTGGAATTTTTCAGAGTAAATCTTGAAAAACCCTCTGGATAGGGCTAATTGGTGCTTTAGGCCTAATAGGACAATTTGGGTGCAATTTTGGAACTCGACTAAGTTGGGATTGAAGACCTATGAAATATGGTTTGTATGGATGCAGAATGAACACACAAAGAGTGTACAAGACCCTTGTGGCATGTGTGGAGTTGGTATGAAGGATTTGGGTATGGAATTCTTCAAAACCAATGAGAAGCATTGTGAGACAAAACTAATGGTGGAAGTCCTTCAAGGTGAAACACAATAGTTGTAACTCTTAGAGAAGAGTAAGGAGGAGTCTTAGGCTCAATGCCTTGAGGCTAGTGTGGTCCTAAAAGAGGAATTAGGATCCTAAGTGGACTAGGACAAGCTAGGTCATGTCTTGAAGTATTGTGTAAGCACACCTTGGGGTCACTTCTATCAAAGTTTTAGCACTGACGCTTGTATATAATGGTAGTGGCATAACCACAAGAAGATACATGACTATGTTGATATAAAAAATGATATGCAATATGTTTTAAAGCGATCTACATATTTATATAGAGAACTATTATATGTAATTTAGTGACTGTATAGAGAGATATGTGTACTTCAGTAAGAACTATATTTCATGCAAATTCAGAGAGTTCAATTTTGTATTTCCTACTTCGGTTATAAGCCGACTTACATCTATATTAGTTGGCTTTTGTATTTTGGGTGGTGAGCCAACCGACAATGAGAAAGTCCACATAACGATTAGCCCAAGGGCACTTAAGATTCACATGTGACAATAAATGTCAAATTTGAGTCAATTAACAAATATGTGGACATAAGTGTTGATGTAGGAATATTGATAGAGTAAATAACAAATAATAGCAAAATATTGTTGAGATAAATACATGTATATAAAAACAAGTGTAAATTAATAGAAGATAGAAATTTAAATCACGAACCACTCTTAACACAAAAATGCACTATTAATTGTAATAAAATATTTCATCAAAGTGAATCTAAAATTAAATGAGAAATAGCATAAATACACAAATTTCAACATTACACTAATGTAAACACGTCTCTTTTTTACAAGTAAAATATGAAATATCTATTATTTTAAAATTTTACCTTAAAATAAATATTTAAACTCAACTAATACTAAGATAAATGGTTTTTTAATATCTATAATACAACTACATAAGTATAATAACTATTGTATTTGCACCTTGATAACCTCAATATAACCATAATAAATAGACCATTCATATTTATAAAAAAAACTAAAATAGTATAAAACAATTCACATTTGTCAATGGGCCCTTGGTCTACTCGTGAAGTTAAATGGTTCACAAAGAGCCCACCAAGAATCCGTATCAGATTCCTAAACCATCAATAAAAATAAAAAAAAACAATTCACATTTTTTAAAATATCTTATAAACTTCTTTATAAAATATAAATCAATAATTTGAACTCCAAAAAATATATGAAATAATAGAAACCTAATAAATCTTTACCTACCCTAACATCAAATCTCTTTAGAGATGGAAACATTTTAAGTTATTCACAAGAATTTAGAAAGTAAAATGAGCACTCGAATGCGATCAAGACACGTTTAATTTCACTTCTAAACGACTCATTATTTTTTGGCTTTTGCTGTTGACTTGGTGTTAATAAGAGCATCTTTTTTTAATGGGAAGGAATGTTTTATTGTACGCAACCGTCCATGTGTTTTTTGCACCGCCCAAAAATAAAATTGTCTTCTTCATAATTACAAATTGTCTTATTTATTACAAGTGGCGTGCTTTGTTTTAGTGTTTGAAATTAATTATGCGGCAAAGCTTTTGACTAAGACACAAATCACCGAATTTAATGATTGAAGTTTGAGAAGTTACTGCTTTGGCCAGTTGTAATAGATTGGTCTGCTGGTTGAAAAAAGAGCTTTCATTTTTTCAATATTTTTGTTTTTTATTATTTAATTGTATTTTTGTTTTTATATGTAGTTTTAAATCTGTAATTTTTAATTATTATCTAGTTGTGTTAAAAAGAAGTTGAATATAATTGGGGTGGATAAAAGGTCATGTCATTTGAGAGAGTTGAATGTAGGTGGGGATAAGATAAGGAATATCTTTAAGTCACATGTGTATGTTAGATCACAAGTTGAGTGCTAAAGAGAAACTTTTCTTTTTTTTAATTTGGATTTTGGGATTGGTATGAAAAATTTAGTGTCGTTTTTTATCTTTAATCTTTTGACTTGTTCTCGTGATTTTAGAAATCTTAAGTGATTTCTAATTTTGCGTGTTATTTATATATTCATGTATATATACGTGTGTGTTGTGTATGTGTGTGCATATGTGTGCATGCATACGTGTGTGCGTGATGTGTGTGTGTGTGTGAATGCGTGTATGCGTGCGTGTGTGTGTAATTTAGGGATGTATGATTTTTTATGCATGTATGATTTTACATAGCTGAAATTTCTTCAAATTTGTATTGTTACTTCTTTATGAATGCTTAAGCTTGTTGATAAACTATATTCAAATTTGGTACAGTGAATACATTGGTTCAAATTTTGGATGTTGAGTTTTTTATTCAAAAGGGTTTTTCCCAAGATAAATACTGTATGTGGTAAATTTGGCCTTGTTAACTCACCATACACTTCAACATAGTCCTTCTTCATTAGATACACACAAGAATGAATATGAGATTATTCATCTTGTTTGCCTGCATGATTCGACTTGTTGCCTTCTATCCAGACGGGGTTTTCAAAATAGCTCTCAGAACGAGAGTCTCACAACGATAGACCAATCTAGGAATGAAGGATTTTTCTCCATGAATGCAATACAATGTAAGATTATTCTAAAAATTGAAAGATATAAGATTAATCTAAGACATGATTTCAATGCAATTATTCTAGAAATTGAAAGTAATCTATTGCAATAATGAAATTATTCTATATGAGATTATCAAGAAATGTGACAATAATTCAATATCCTAACAATGCATAAAAATAAGTGGGGGTTTCGAATGAAGAATGAGAGTTCTTTTATAGACTCAAAGGCTGTTCAGAATGGAAGGTTTCCCTTTTGAAATAAAACAGATAGAAAAGCCAGTTTAAAATAGAAAGCTTTATTTAAAACAATACAATAAATTGTTTTATCTCTGCTTTAACTGTTTTCTTTCTTTGATTTAATTGTTTTATTTGTTTTATCTGTTTTCTCTCTCTTTAAAGCATAATTAAAGAGAAGTTTCCAATTCTGAACAGAAGAAAGATTTTTGAGAGAATATCCAATTTAATTAAATAAATATGACCTCATAAATAGGTTTTTCTTGATTATCTGAATATTTAAATTCAATTATTGAAATGAGGATATTTATTTAATAATTAAATATCATTTAATTCTTTTTTCATGTGTCTTTAGCTAAAGAGGGTGAATTTAATTTAATTAAAGTGCTAAGACTTTATTAATTAAATTAATTCGATCATAAGGTTTGTTTAGCTAAATAGGTATTTAGGAATTAAATATGATGTATGATTAATGCAGATTTAGGATTTTCTACATTTGACACTTAGGTCGAGTAGAG
>MU225951.1:1315735-1331752 GCA_018584345.1 Thuja plicata | reverse complement strand
GGTCTGTTCCAACTATGGACCCTATTTACCCTAAGTGTGATCATACCCTCGATTATGTCCAAACGACCCTGTTACTGCTTGGCATAATTCTTTGAATCAATTTAATGTCCTAGGTGATTTTTATCACCGAATTATATTAACTATTATAGCCATATGATTCAAATCAATTCAAACCATTTAAATCAAACCAAATGCAAATATGACTGTAGTATTTAATTATAAAGGAATTAAATAGATCCCTAAATCAATTACTCACTTACAAAATAACCCATTCCCCTAGCCTATTTAATTTAATTAAAATGGCTATAGTCTCCTAATTATTAAAAAGTAATTAAATTGTTTAAATAATTAATTGATATATTTTTGAATGAATTAAATAAGTTTAATTCATTTAATTAATATTCCCTTAAACCCCAACCTAACCTATCTCAACCACTTCTACCCTAGGTTCTAACCCTTCTCAACCCATTCACCCTTGCTAATCTAATCCTAATCCTAATTCTAACCCTAACCCACTTCCTAATATTGTCACATTCCATTAAGGAATGATTAGCAACTGAACCCACTTGAGAAAATTCACTTTCTCAAGCTTGACTTTCTTAAAGTCCACTTTCTCAAGCCACCCTCTTACACTCTCCCCATGCTTCTTTAAGGATTTCATTAATGCCTTATTAATGAAGATGCCTTAAGCCTATGTCTCCTCCATGCCTTATTAATGCCCAAAACATTAATGGCTCTTACACCACCATTAATGAGTCCCTCAACTCATTAATAAGCCTTGTCTCCCCTCTCTCTCTCATTCTTCTATAAATAGAAGCCATTTTTGAGAGCAAATAATCATTCATCTCATATTGTAAATGCATTGTTATGTTGTTAGATTAAAGTTAGAACTCATATTTCACTTCATAATTCATGCTTTTACATTGTTATTATCTCCTTTCTTAGAGCTAGAATGCATGTTTTCTCATCATTTAGTTTGTTTTAAACTAAAATCCTTCATGCTAGGTCGTATATGTCACTGATGGTAGCATAATCTGAGGGCTATTATGTTACTAATCACACTCTTCTTATATAGAAGGCAATAGGTTGATATTAGTTGGTTTTACATGCTTATCTAACCTTTTGAGCTAATGCAATGATCTATTGAGGTGTTGTGTCTTTCTTATCAGGTACAAAATATACACACACAGGTATAGTCACTTCAGATCCTTGGAATGGGAACTTAATGCATTGATGGTATGTGGAAGGGACAACCTGCATTTCATGGATCCATGTCCTTCCTAACAAAATATTATATGCTAAAGGGATGTCAAGCACTTGACAGATAACATCTCGTTCAACAGGGCCAACTCTGATTGGCAACACAACTAGCCCCTTGGATTTATGTTCTTCCTCATCATAGGCCTTAATAGTAATCTTTTTGCGAGCATCAATGCAATCTTCACCATAGCCTAACTTAGTAAGGAAACTAGCAGAGAAAATATTGAGGCCAGCGTCGTTATCTATGAGAACACGGCGAACACGCTTTGGACCTATCATGACTTCAATGTGCAGAGGATTATTATGCAGGTGACTCAAAGAATGGTTGTCTTCCTCAGAGAAAAAAAAGTAATGTGAGGAGGTCAAGTGACCTACCATGGATTGAACCGATGAAGCTCAAGATCTTTTGGGACATTTGCCTCAATGAGGGCCTTGTCCAAGATTTCCCTGTGAGCAGGGGAGATTTTTAGGAGCTCAAAAATAGTTATCTGAGCATTAGTATGTTGCAATTGACCAAGAATGTTGTAATTGGAAGCATTAGATGAGGAACCCACTTTTGGATTCTTATTAGTAGAGTCAACCTTAGCTTTGTCTGAAGGTTAAGTTGATGTAGACATAGAAGGCTTAGGGCCTTTGATGATGATCTTAGCGCGAGATCGAGTAACAACATTAGCGCTAACTTGAGACTTAGAAGTATGACATTACAATATTCAACATCAATAGGTTCAACCATATTAATACATTGTCATTATTGGTGTATGTATAGTTGACCTTAGCATCAGTATTTTTGCCTTTAGATGATTCACCTTTCCCATGAGGAGGAAATTGATCCTTGAAAGCTTAGTGATCATAATTTTTGTTGTGACCTCCCACAGCAATAACCTCACTATCGATGAGATCCTGGATTTTATGCCATAATTTAAGACAAGTAGCCATTTTATGACCTTTGTTTTGGTGAAAATCACAATAAGCGAATTCATTCCACCAAGAGGGTCTTGGTTGCGGATCATAAGGTTGTGAATTATCCAATGGAGTGAGTAAATGGTTGTCCACAATAGTCTTGTAAACTGCCTCAAGAGGTTCTCCTAAAGGAGTGAATTCACGCTTGGGTCTAGGAGCCCAAGGTTTAGGTCTAGAAAAATCGTGAAGTACTCGGTTTCAAATCTTTCGTAGCCTGTTCAGTGGCTTTGGCCGCTTGCATCATGGTAGTGAGATTAAAGGCGGACTTGGAAGGTTTAGGAGTCACATTGTCTACAACGCCATCATTCACAACATTTTGGTTCTTGTTGGGAAATTTGGGTTTATCTTTGCTTGAGGAGGAAGACCCTTGTTTATTTTCCTTGTGTAAGGTCAATTATCCTTTCTTGATCATAAATGTCTCGATTCTTACAGCTTGTTTAATCATGTCATCAAAGGTTAGAGGACCTTGTAGCTGTACTTGATACCCAAAGTTGGGGAGAAGATTATCGAGAAAGATGTCCAACTTTTTAGATTCGGGTATCTTGCGAGAATATCATGTATAAAGTTGTCTCCATCTTTGGAGAAATGTCATGAAGGATTTCCCATGATTTTGTTTCAAGTTGCAAAGATCTCGGATATGAACTGGATGTTGGATGTTGTGAGAATAGTGTTGTAGAAATAAATTGGCAATTTCGTCAAAACTTTTGATGCCAGTTGGTAGTCTAGAAAACCATTCCATAGTTGACCCTCCCAAACTACGTGGGAAAAGATGCATGAGATAGGTTGTGTCGTGTATGAATTCCGTGGAGAGAGCACCAAACTCTCTCAAATGGTCTTGAGGGTCAGATGTACCCAAGTATTTATCATATTTAGGAAGTTCAACTCCTTTGGGAAAAGGAGGCATGTAAAGATCTTTTTCAAATGGGAAAGGATAGATGCTTTCCAGTGTGAATTGTGTGACAGGTTTTTCTTTCTCTTTCAAGAGTTGAGAGATTTGCTCTTGCATAGTTTTCATTTCTTTTCACAAGCGGGAGTTTTCAGTTTCTTCCTCTTTCTCAACAAGTGTTTCTACATCATAGTTGGAAGTTAACTTAGCCCCTTGATTGGCTAGTTCAAGAATATACTTCTCTTTCTCCTCGGCTAGGAGAACTCCCATCATTCTACAGAAATCTTTGTTAGCACGAGCTTGTGCAATCTCTTCTTGAGTGATCTCTACTTCTACATCGTTATGGGGGTCTTGAGAATGAGACTTACCCCAAGTTTTAAAGAGGTCAGCTCTGCTAGCCTCACCTGATAGGTTATGATCTACCATCTTGCTAGAATGCAAGGATTCAAGGTGTAAAGACTCGGTGTGAAAAAATTGAGTGTTCTCAGAATTTGGGTCTTCTTGGAACAAAGGATTTCAAACCCGACTAAGATCCACTGGAAATGACCGTTTATTATAAGTTCAACATACTGGGGAAGGAGATTGAGATGATTCCTCACTAGATGTAGCTGGTAATGGTGTGGAAAGTACAGATTCATCTTGATTGATTGAAGGAAATGTTTTTCCACTTCGAGTTGTGACAGTCATAGACAAAGTTTGAACAAGGAATGTGAACTAGGACCAAACTTGAAACTGTCTCAAAGTAATTGCACAGAACGTGCCAAAAGGTGAAGTATCCTTGGTGCAAATCATTGAAGATGAGGCTAGAAAGGCCAAGTGATGACTATTGCGACACAAGGCATGACAACACAGAGGAAAGAGATCAAAAAGACATGAGACAAGACCAGTTTAAGCAAGAATCACATAGTTTCTCAACCCAAGAAACCAAGTTTCAGACTGTGTGAAGATGGAGGGCAGAAAAATAGACCCATATTAGAGACCAGATTTCATAGAAGTACAACTGACTGACATAAATTAGCTTTCTGTTTTGGACAAAAGACTCCAAATTTGCGCAAAGAAATGCTCTTTCACGCGAAGATTCTCACCGACCCGTGTGAAACTTTGTAGTATCGCGCGAAGAATGACACCAGACTAGCAGATGAAAAGGATTACAGAATAATGGCACTGTTACCAAATGTCACGCATTATTTTACTATGAATCGCGTGAAGATTCTCAAAGAGTGATGCAAAGATTGGGAAATGTCACGCAAAACTATGTAAATGTTGAAAAAAACAACGTTCATAGAATCAGAAAATTGAGACCAGTTTGCGTTTCCCGAGATAAAATCATAATGTTTTCTGATAGATAGTTCAAGTTACAGATTGTTTTGGACATGTTCAAGATTGACAGTTTGTGTGTTTTGACAATAGTTTTGATTGTCCAAATGATACACCCACGCAAAACACATTTAAACAGAATGTTTATAGTACCAGAACAAGAACATCACAATCCTAGGATAGCCAGGATAGTATCTGTTGAATCCCCACTTGAACCAAAGTTCAGCTATGCTTACTCTTAGTGGACAACTTAGAAGCTTGGAGGCACGGGCTCCTCCTTACATATGCACTCACTTCTCAGGCACACCAAGCTTCGAACCCCAAAGGAATTGCTTTCCAAAGGGCTGTTATCTCTACTAAAAGCCATAAAAATGTGGGGCATCGTAGTCGGTCTCTAACCTTCTGCGCCAATAGAAGAGGGTTTTTGGAAACTAGAACAATAGTTTGTAGTAAGTTCATCAATTCAAGTGGTTGTGATCAAGTCATTTTCCCAATAAAGGGGGCTCTCCCAATCCTTTCAAAGCAAGGCTTACACCTTAACAATGTCAGGAATTTAACGCACCACTAGGGTACTGGAGGAGATTTTGGTTGCCACAATGAATTCACACCTGTCTATTGTGACATTAATCACAATAGCATTTTTTGTATACTGGCTCGGAAGGGCTTGGCTTTAGCCTGTTACCGGTTGGGCATCCACTCTCACCAGCTCTGCTAAAGCTCTCGGGAGGTAGCCACTCTAGAAGAATCACATGAATTTCTCTTACACCCAAGATCCATAAAGGCGAGGGGAGAGGATACGTTCATGTAGTTCTTAGGATTACAATCTAAAAAACACTTCAACCACGCAAGACAATGATTCATTTTAAGCACCAAGCAAAGTGTGTTTTAACTACTAAAAATAGACATAGGAATTTGTGAAAACATGCAAGGTCTTCAACAAACATCCTGCAATAAACCCATTAGTAGTTTGTAATGCCTTTCTTCATATTAGCGTCCTGCAATAAACACGTTAGGAGTTTATGATGGCTTTTCTTTATCTTAGCGTCCTGCAAACCACTGTTAAGCTGTTTCAAAAGATAAAATCAGAGAAACACAAATGTCAGAAAATAGCAGATGGTTAGAAAATTGAGATAAGAAAATATGAAATGAAAGCTCTGGTGTGTAATTTCATGCGATAATGTATACTAGATTGCGCGAAGAAGTGCAGAGAGCCACGTGAAGAACTAGAAAGTTTGCGTGAGACGCTCAGAAAGTTCACGTGAAATTAGAACAGAGTTGTACGGAAGTACAGACAAAATGCAAAAAAAATGAAAAAATGAAATGAAATGAGGCCAGAACAGAATGTGCTTGCCCCTCAGTGGGCGCCAAAATGTATGTGGTAAATTTGGCCTTGTTAACTCACCATACACTTCAACATAGTCCTTCTTCATCAGATACACACAAGAATGAATATGTGATTATTCATCTTGTCTACCTGCATGATTCGACCTGTTGCCTTCTATCCAGACGGGGTTTTTGAAATAGCTCTCAAATCGAGAGTCTCACAACCATAGACCAATCTAGGAATGAAGGATTTTTCTCTTGAATGCAATACAATGCAAGATTATTCTAAGAATTGAAAGATGTAAAATTAATCTAAGACATGATTTCAATGCAATTATTCTAGAAATTGAAAGTAATCTATTGCAACAATGAAATTATTCTATATGAGATTATCAAGAAATGTGACAATAATTCAGTATCCTAACAATGCATAAAAATAAGTGGGGGTTTTGAATGAAGAATGAGAGTTCTTTTATAGACTCAGAGGCTGTTCAGAATGGAAAGTTTCCTCTTTTGAAATAAAACAGATAGAAAAGCCAGTTTAAAATAGAAAGCTTTATTTAAAACAATACAATAAATTGTTTTCTCTCTGCTTTAACTATTTTCTTTCTTTGATTTAATTGTTTTATCTGTTTTCTCTCTCTTTAAAGCATAATTAAAGAGAAATTTCCAATTCTAAACAAAAGAAAGATTTTTGAGAGAATATCCAATTTAATTAAATAAATATGACCTCATAAATAGGTTTTTCTCAATTATCTAAATATTTAAATTCAATTATTGAAATGAGGATATTTATTTAATAATTAAATATCATTTAATTCCTTTTTCATGTGTCTTTAGCTAAAGAGGGTGAATTTAATTTAATTAAAGTGCTAGGACTTTATTAATTAAATTAATCTGATCATAAGGTTTGTTTAGCTAAATAGGTATTTAGGAATTAAATATGATGTATGATTAATGCAGATTTAGGATTTTCTACATTTGACACTTCGGTCGAGTAGAGTCAGTCAAGACTCAGAGTTGCCTAGTACAATAGGACTTAGATGATCTAGAAGAGTGACAAATGCAACAAAATTGGTTAGGGTTGCAAGATGCCAATTTTGGGGTGTTACAAATACAGTGCCATTATGGTGAATTCTTTTGCATTTATTAATTAATTTTTGAAATTATCAAATTTTGTGCAAGAGATCCTTTATTTTTATGAAAAAAATGAAGGTATGTCATAGATGAAGATGGGTTAAATAATACAATATTTGAGTTGAAAAAAAGCTCAAAATAGAGGATTTATTGATAGATATCTATGGAAAGCTATCTTTGGAAGTAAACCCTTGCATATAAAGGGAAGTTTTATTAGGTGGTTGTTGGAAATATATGCTTTGTTGTTAGTGATGTCAAACATTATGGTCTGGAGGTGTTGGAAGTATTGTGGTCTGGAGGTAGTCTATGAAGACAGGTTCTGGTGTATTTGTGTTTATAAGAAAGGGGTGTTTATCAGTGCTTTAGTGTTGTATTCTTATGTCTGAAAGTTTGTGTCATCTAGTTTTCTATGTTTTAGTGACAACAATACACAATTGCAGATAACAATTTTACTGTTGTTGGTGATAGTGCTTTGTTTGTACTTTTCGAAAGGTTTTTGTTCCAAAAATTAGGGTTGAAGGTGTGCTAATCGTTATGGAGATGGATTTAGGTTTTGGTCTTGGTTGTGGCATTCTATGGTGATTTGGAAAATGTTCGTGGTGATCCAGAATCTGTTTCATCCTCTGTTGCAGTTCTATTCAATTATTTTTCAGGTTAAAAAATGTGTTGTGATGGCTTCTGACACAGAATTGTTGGCAAGTGACATGGAATCTGACATCGTGTGGATCTCACCATAGCGTTTGGAGGTCTAGGTTCAATTGGAAAGTTAAGTGGTTCTTTGGGCAGTGTGTATGTATGTTTGAGTGTGCAAAGTTATTCCATTAATTATGGATCTAGCATTGGGCAATGTGTAGCATGCTTGTGGTCCCCTCTCTCTCTTGGAGTGGATCACGCTTCTTGATTCAGGTTTGGATTATACATTTAAAATTTATCTCTTATCTGGATGGGTTCATGCTATATGTGGCCTATGCATTTAATGTTTCTCTTATTCAGTTGGGTCCATTCTATGCTTTGTTCTAGATACTTATGGCATGGGACCTTATTGCTTTGGCATTATATAAGAACAGTTTATGCTTTGGCATTATAAAAAAAAGGATATAGAAGTAAGAATGTGTTGAGATCAGCAAAGCAAGTGAAGATTTACAAACAGAGCTTTGGAAGAGAAAAAATCAGAGAAGGGAAGGAAGAGATAGTGTGATAAAGTTGTGAAAATAAGTTGCATTATCAAGAAAAATTCTCTTTATCTACTATAGAGAGTTCATTGTACCTTGGAAAATGTGTCTTGGGTACACAAACTTGTTTATGTATCTTTCTACTCTAGCAGTGGGCCTTTATATACAAGTCTAGAGAAGTGAGTTCCCATCTATTTTGGTATTGTATAGGCAGTGAGTCTTCCTGGAGTAATGAGCTTCTACAATCATTGTAATCAATTTATATACATTAGTGAATTATCTTTGTGAGAAAGTGTCCACTGTGGTTTTCCCCAGTTTGGATTTTCCAGGTATAAAATCTTGGTTTTTATGTGTTGTTATTTCAGTTCTTTACTTGCTTAAAGTTTTATGTGATGAATATTGAGGTTAGTTGTTTAATAAAGAAATATTTTCATTTATGTTGATTCAACCCCCCTCCCCGCCTTTGTTTGTTCAACAATTGGCGTCAGAGTAAGGTTCCTCTTAGAGAAGCCTTATCACTTGAGATTGATCTGGTTCTTGGACACCATGTTTTAGAAGATTTGATTGAAGAAAGTGATTGGGATTAAGATGCAACATGGAACAATGGTTGAAGATTGCTTTGGCTTATTTGAATAGAAGAAAATATAATTTGATGAAGGCGAAAAATAAGATTATATTTCAAAGATCCCTTCTGGATGATGCAAAGAAGGAAATAGAATACTTTGATGAAAAGTTGAGCTATAAGACTGATGAATGCTCTTGACTGAAAATGGAACTAAAGGGAAGCCAACAGACAAATTGAAATATGAAGTCCTTAATACAAAGTTTGATGAGAAGAACAAGGAATGTACAAGTCTACAAACTGACGTTGAGAAACTCAAAATGGAAATTAGAGAGTTAAAAGATAAGAAAGAAAATATGGAATCTGCCTTGTTAAAGAACTCAGAAGAAAGGAATAATAAATCTGAAAAACCAATAGAAGACAAAATGAATTTGGAAAATCATGTGCAAGAAGAAGACAAAAAGGACCTAATGGATCAAAGACCTTCCCCAATTCATTCCAGATACTCATCATTCAAGGGAATTTTTTTCTTGCAATAAATCAGGGCAAAAAGATAATGAATGTACAAGTTAGAAAAGGAATCATGGTTTTTAATGGAAGATGTTATCATTGCAATAAGTTAGGGCATAAGGCAATTCAGTGCAGGAGTAGAATGAATTATAAGAACTTTAGTAGAATGGATATGAATATAATTGCTAAGAAATTCAATGGACATTGGTATGGTTGCAATAGATATGGTCACAAAATGATTGAATGAAAAATCTACAGCAATGTCAGGAAGAATGGTCTAGTTTTCTATAACTGTAACATGACAGTACATATTGCAAAATTTTGCAAAAATAAGGGACAAAAGGATGATCATCCAATGGTTGCAACCAACTCAAAATAAAGAAAACATATTTGGTGAGGGAGACAAAAGTTTCTTCTGGAGGTGTTCTGACATCTATTCTCTGTAGTGTTCCTTCTTCCATTAAATGACTCAGACAATAAGGTCTAAGGGGGATTTTTCATATGAATGTATTTTCCCCCTCGAGGATGGATCTCAAGTTTCTCCTTAGTGTGAAAGTAAGTTTAGAAGGAGTTAACAGAAGAAAGATTCTTTTTTGGAGGTCCATAAAGGTGATTTTTTGTTTCGGTAAACAATGTATCATCTTTTTGATGGTGTCCAAAACTATATATATACATATATATAAATTGGATTGATTAAAATTCATGGATAATATATCTAGTTAGATAAACCTTATCAAATTACAAAAGATGCCCTAAGGGCTATGACTGGACTTTGCACTACTGGTGATGTGTTGGTTTTGAAATCAGTTACTAATGCCGAGGTACATAAATTTCCTAGAATCGTATCTGATGATAGAGTCTTAAAATTGACACTAACAGATTTAGGGGTTAGATATGCTACAATGGGAATATCATGCAAAATCTATTACTTAAATAGAGAGGGTTTTTGTGTGGCCACTAGAGTTCATGTTGCTTACAAAATGCTTAGGGAGAATGTTGATTATGATCTTTGTGAGACACTGATGAGACAATTGGTTATGCAATCATCCTCAGTAACCTCATAGAACAACTTGTCTAAGGATATTGATGATATTGATGTTGCAAGAGTTGAGGTTTTGGTAGAGAAATATGTTGCTGCCAGTAAAGAAAAATGTAAGGATAAAAGAACAAGGCAGATATCAGCAGAGGCTTCGTCCTCTGGTTTACCAAGGAAGAGAACAAAAAGGATGCATCCAAAAAGCTCCTCTACTTTGATAACTATTTCTAGTGATACTGAAGAAGAACATGAAGATATTGGTAAACCAAAGGGAATTGCAAGTTCTCATGTACAAGGTGTTTCTAGAGAGGCACATATTGTTTCTCCTATTTCATCAAATCATGATCTATCAATAGAAAAGGTTCTTACAATGCTAAGTCAGCCCAGGGAACTGGAGAGTGTTGGAGGTATGTTCCTTAATGGTTCCCCTTATGATCAAGAGGTTATTATAGAAGGATTGGAAAAATATGTAAAACATAACTGAAGAATATTAAATGATCTCTCCAATCTGTTTCTGAAGGGACTTAGTTTGGTTGTGGGGGGGAAGATGGTTGCAGATGTTTCTAGCACTGAAGATGATGAAGTTTTAGAAGAAATTTGACTGATAAAATGATTGGAAAGTGCAGAAAGAGTCAGCTAAAGTTGATATAGGAAATAGAACAGTTTAAAAGACATCAAATTTGCAGATGTTTTGTATAGCTTTGATGTGGACTGGCCAAAGGCCACAGAAACTTTCAAAAATGAAAAATTATATTGAGTCTCAGTTAACTGATTCTGTAACAAAATACAAGTTCTTCCGAGATGTCATTGGAGGAGAAAGAAACAAAATAAATGTGTTGCAACTTCATTTGGACACAAAGAAGAGTAAGAGAGGTGAATATATTAAGGAATTATGTAATTTCAAAGAAGTGATTGAAACAAAACTTGGTTTTTTTATGAAGAAAAATGAAAGTGCCAGACATTTTGAAAGAGGTATAGGAAATTTGACATATTTTGATGATACTGTGAACAAGCTGATTGAAATTGAATGTCATAATAGGTTATTAGATTCTGCTATGGATGATTGGAAGCTGACAGTGGAGAGCTTGAAGAAGAGGTTCACAAAAATTTGGCCTAAGAATATTTAATTTCTCAAATGTATGCTTTTCAGTTCCTGTACAGGAAGACTGATAATACAAGTTTTTTGAAGTTTTTCTTTTTTTCCTTTGTCCTTGATGTCAAAGGGGGAGAAATATAAGAAAATATTCATACTCAAGATTTTTTTGGTTATTACACTCAGGAGGAGTTGTCAATAAATGAAACATTTTTGGTGGATGTTTTCCATCAATGAAAAAGTGGGAGATTTTTGGAAATATATGCTTTGTTGTCATTAATGTCAAACATTATGGTCCAAAGGTGTTGGAAGTATTGTGTTCTGGAGGTAGTAGATGAAGATTGTTAGTAATAACTAAGAGGGGGGATGAATCAGTGGCCTCAAAAATATTCCAATAATCAACCCAAAAACTTAGTACCACAATATTAAGCCTCTAGTTATCTTCAATCCTATAAGATGATCAAATACAATTATCAAATTACTACTAATCAGAATTTTTTGTTAAACCTTATACTGTATGTTTACCGAATAGCAGTCTATTAATTTACGGAAAGATAGTAAATTATCTAGAGTATATCGATCAATCCAAATTAGTTATGTGTAATGCAAAAAACTAAAGTAATGACTCATAAACACATTGACACATGGAATTTTAACGTGGAAATCCTATTAAGAGAAAAACCACTTGGGACCGGTAACCCAAAATTTTCACTCTCTATAAGTGAGCTTGGTGAAGATCCAGCCTTGTTAAAGGTTAAAAACACACTGTTAGGTGTGACCTTGTTAGAGGATTTAAAAGTTTATTCTGTCACTTGATATCGGGCATCTCTATGCTACCTTCCTTGATTAGATACTCACTTGGCTTATCAATAGGTATCTGGCATCTCATGCTATCTTCATGATCAAACTTTTTGATACTCCTTGGGATGTATCTCAATATAGAAAGGATATTTAAATCCCGCTCGGTTAAGAGACTTTTTGATACTCCTTGGGATGTATCTCAATATAGAAGGGATCTTTAAATCCCGCTTGGTTAAGAGACTTTCTGAATCAATGGTTAAACTGAAACATTATGATTTGTTCACATATACAACTTATACTTGCAGATTTTCAAATCTATTGTAATCTCATAAAACTAATCTGATCAATATCTCTCTTTTAATACCTTTGCTCCACTTTACTTCTGCTCGGTCATGCTGTGCTCTATTCACTACAATATTTGGGGTCAAATGTTGATGCCAATTTGCGATGGCACTACCATTTGTGTGTGATTTTTGTGTTTTTTTTTCAAGTGCCCCCGATGCTATCGTAATAGCGATAGTAGTGTCAGAATTGCGACACCCACATGATTATAAACATTAAAAAAAAGGCTCATTTCTAATTTAGCGTAAAGAGGGCCTAACTGTGGAAGATTGGAATCTTCGTATATGCTAACCACAACTTGATCAGGTAGGAATTCAAGCTTTGTATTCTCATTAACTCAACTTAATTTTGATGGCATTTGTTGATTTAATGGCACAATATGAATGTTAATACTGGCATTGTCGACATTGATGTTAATATTGGAAATGTCTTGATGGATCACAGGATGCAAGCTAGGGCATCATGCATTGTTTATGAGCTCATTGTTTAATACTCGCATTGTTTACATCTTTGTATTTGGAATGCTTGATGACCTGCGAGCTTTGAGAGCTAGGGCATCGTTGCTATTACCTTCAAGGCATTGTGTGAAGTGTTTGATCTCTCTTTATTTGTTTTGTTGTTGATATTCACTATGTGTCACTCCCCATTTATGATCATTTCATGAGGAAATGTATCAATGGCTTGCGGGCTACAAGTTAGGGCATCATGCATTGTTTATTAGCTCATTGTTTACTACTGGCATTGTTTACATCTTTGCATTTCAAATGCTTGATGACCCGCAAGCTTTGAGAGATAGGACATCGTTGCTATAACTACCTTCAAGGCATTGTCTGAAGTGTTTGATCTCTCTTTATTTGTTTTTTTGTTGATATTCATTATGTGGTACTCCCCGTTGATGATCATTTCATGAGGAAATTTCTTGATGGCTCGCGGGCTGCAAGCTAGGGCATCATGCATTATTTATTTAATCATTGTTTAATACTGGCATTGTTTACATCTTTGCATATGGAATGCTTGATGACGCACAAGCTTTGAGAGCTAGGGCATTATTGCTATTACCTTCAAGGCATTGGGTGAAGTGTTTGATCTCTCTTTATTTGTGTTGTTGTTGATATTCACTATGTGGTACTCCCCGTTTATGATCATTTCATGAGGAAATGTCTTGATGGCTCGCAAGCTGCAAGCTAGGGCATCATGCATTGTTTATGAGCTCACTGTTTAATACTGGCATTCGTTTACACCTTTGCATTTGGAATGCTTGATGGCCTACGAGCTTTGAGAGCTAGGGCATCATTTCTATTGCCTTCAAGGCATTCTGTGAAGTGTTTGATATCTCTTTATTTGTTTTTGTTTTTTTATTCACTATGTGGTATTCCCCATTTATGATAATTTAATGAGGAAAAACATGTTATCTTCTTTCCTTTCTGTAGCATTCTTCTGAGTGCACATGTCATGTAGCATGGTTTTTCTTTCAGAAGTGCATGGCTTGACTATGCACATGCATAATTGTAGATGAGGATCAGTATTAGGATGTCATTCATTGCTTAGATCTTCTTGATCTAACCCCCATCTCTTTTTCTTTGCAGGTTCTAGATCACGTAGGAGCACACTGGATTCATACCCGGGTCAAAAATTCATCACTTTAGGCAATGTCTGGTACCCTTATTATTTATGTTCATCCTCTTATGTATGCCTATACTCTTGCATATTCTTCTGAAAGTTGTCTATGCACACAGCAGCCCAAATGATTTTATCTTTCAGTTCCTTTCCTTGTATAGTATATACAAGTTATTTGGCATATATATAGTATATACATGTAATCTTTAGATGCAGAAATTTATTTTCCTTTACATGTATCTTTTCATGAAATCAATACAAATTAAACAAGATCACCTAATAATGCAAAGTAGGGTACTGTAGTCACTCATCTGGTAATTAGGTTACCAATGTACAATGAGGTAACTATTTGTATATATATCAAACCATGAAGATAATGCTTAGGAGATAGTGGAGCAAGAGGAATATGTAAAAGATCTCAATGCTTTGAAAATAAAAAACTATTAAGGCTTTCAAACACCTAGGAGCCTGTAATAAATTAAAATGGAAGAAGCTAGTTCCATGTATGATCTTAAGGAATTTTTTATCTAATGCCTACGAAGTTGACTTTCTAGAGGGCATAAATATCTCACTTGTATTCAATGTCAGTGATTTGTATAAATATTCAAATTTGGAATCATTGTTGAAATTCTTCCTCATGTAGTGTATATTTCTTCATGTTTAATAGGTTGAACTCAAATTTCTAAATGTTATTGAACTCAAATAATTGTTAAAAATCTATTTGTGAGTTACTATGCTTCTTGGTGCATGTTCAGACATATCCATAGACATGAAAACTCTTGGGTGCGTGTGTATGCATATATGTATTATATGTATATGTATATTTATATATGTGTGTGTATGTATACATATACCTATGTATTTACATGTATATATATACATGTACATACATATATATGCATGAGTGTATGTATATGTGTATATATGTGTGTGTGTAAGTGTGTGTGTGAATATTTATGTATGTATATGTGTGTGTCTATATATACACACCCACACATACATACATGCATACATACATACATACATTTAGATCTTTCACATACACACATTCATACATACATACATACATACATACATAAATACATAAATGCATACACATACATACAGACATACATAAATACATGCATACACACATACACACATACATACATACATACATACATACATACATACACACATGCATACATGCATACATACATACATACATGAATCTTTCATTTGGTTTGCACATATGGAATTTCATCATATAGAATCATCATTATTAGTCATTATATTTCTACACCCCCTTTCAAATCACATGGATCAACAAAGAAATAGACTCAAACTCTTCAAAGAAACCTGGTTGCAACCAACTAACTGCCCAAAACTGTTCCATAACAGTATAAAACTGATTGTCAAAACCAAATAGGCTTAATGTTGTTGTCAAGTTGACAACCAATGTTGTCAAGTTGACAACCAATGTTGTCAACTCAACAACATGGTGTCTCATACCCCCATTTAGGATATTTAGAAGGTTTTTCCATAAGTCCTTGGATCACTCAAGTGACCCCAAGGTTACATAACTATCCCTTATGCCATTCAATGGCTTACATAACATTAGTTTCAACTAAAATGAGAACCCCTCATGTTTAGAATGAAATACCCAAATTTCTAAAAGAGCTCAGGTCTGAAGTCAATTAAAGATACATATCCATATATGAAAGGCCAATATACTAAATAGACAACATATACATGTAAAAAAACATGTACAATACACCCCCATTAAACCATTTATCACAAACCACAAGCCCTGTCAATACTTAATGTATATATACTATCATACATGCATGAATACCCTCCTCCTTGGCAAATACACAACCAAAGAAACATCATGCCAGGAGCTCCAATACTAAGAGCATTACTACCATGACTCCACTAATCCAGCCTGAACCCATCTTTCTGAAAAAGGAAAGCTACAAAATCACAACAATGTAGCAATACTAATAGGTAGAGAAAAGGTTC
>MU225951.1:1298407-1309491 GCA_018584345.1 Thuja plicata | reverse complement strand
TGTAGATTTGGTATTGCAGGGAAATAGTGGATGTCAATACTTTCGGTGGGTTGATGAAACCACATTTACATCTACCCCATCTACGTCTATACCTGATGTAGGAAATGAGTGCAACTTGTGCAAGGCTTGAGAGGCAGCTAGTGTCGCCGAGATTGCTTTAATGGCGAAAATAGAAATCATGTTTTTGTGATACCTTCTTTGTGTAGTTTGTGCACTACTTTGTTGGGACCATATGCATAAATGTGATTAACAGAGGGCTATTGTAGATACTAATTTTTTTTAGAATTTCATGTAGATACGTTGGACATATTTTGATAAACTCATGAACTTATTATTGTTTATGACTTCGTTATGATTTTCTATATCTTGGATGGGTTTTTGGAAATTTTATCCTTGTTCCTTTTAGAAGTGTATGGCTTGACTATGCACATGCATAATTGTATATGAGGATCAATAATAGGGTGCCATACATTGCTTAGATCCTTTGGATCTAACCCCATCTTTTCCTTCCTTAATGCAGGTTTTGGATCATACAGGAGCATACTGGATTCAATCGTGGAGAAATTGGCAAGGATCACCCAACTTCATAAGACAAGAATGGAAACAACCCAACTTAAAAGTAGAAGACATACAAACCTGTTTAGTGATCATATTGTGATGATGGTGGAGTATGATGCTGCTTCAACGACATCAGGAAGTGAGGAAATGATGATGGTGGAGTCTGATCTCTTCTATAAACACATCACATTCCATATGGTGTTAGAAGGCCCAGATGGGCAGAAATTCAAGCAAAAGGCTCTGGAGGCTGCTAAGTCTTTTGTACACCTTTTGCTTGGTAATTTGAAGACATCAATGGAAACTTACAATCCTAAACAATTAGTATACCATTGATGGCTTCATAATTATTAAGTGAAAGGGAGTTTTTTGATCCAGAACCCCCTTTGGTGACGATCCTATGTAGTTCCACATAGACACGACACGTTCCTTAGAAGACTTTTAATCTCACAACAGCTGAGAAACATAAATGTAGGCATCATGGTCACAATTCTTTGGATACATGACATAAACAACCAGGAGAATATATGGTGTTAGAAGGCCCAAATGGGCAGAAATTCAATGGTACAATTATGGTCTTGTAAAGATAAACTGAAATTGGAATTTCAGAAAAAGTTCATAATTATGCACAAACTTTTCCCAGCCTTGCTGAGATTCCAGTTCCACTTTTTCTATTAAAGACCATAATTGTACATTGAATTTATGCCCATTTGGGGCCTTCTAACACTATATATTCTACGTAGCTAAGAAACATAAATGTAGATATCAAAACAGCTAAGAAACATAAATGTAGATATCATGGTCACAATTTTTTGGAGACACGACATAATTGAGTGGTATACCCAGATGATGCAATGCAACCACTATTCCTCCAGTTCTAAGTTGGCACTGCAGGATCCAAAAACCATAGATAAGGAATAAATTTAGAGAGCGAAGGAGGAGGGCCATAACGAACAAAATAATATAGGATCCCTATATTATTTCAGTCATTATGGCCCTCCTCCTCCGCTCTATAAATGTATTCCTTATCTATGATTTTTGGATCCTGCAGTGCCAACTTAGAACTGGAGGAGTAGTGGTTGCATTGTATCATCTGGGTATACTACTCAATTATGTTGTGTCTCCAAACAATTGTGACCATGATGCCTACATTTATGTTTCTCAGCTGTTGTGTCCTAGGATCCCTTATGACCTTTTATGACCCTTTACGATCCCTAAGATTACATCTTAGAGATCTTAAAGTGTCGTAAAGAGTCATAAGAGACTCCTACGAGGGGCCAGATGAGTTTCCACCTTCACATGGTTGGCCCTGTTAAGTAGAGAATGTTAAACTGTTCTCAAAACAAAGAGAAGCTTAATATTTTAAGGTCCCACTCCATGCAGATGACAAATATTTTTCTGTTAACATAGCATACCATCACAATGGAAACGGTATTCAGTGGATGACCGACGCCAAAACACTACACGCAACATCTAGATGTCAGAATAGTTTGACAGGTGGAATTCACATTTACAACATCTCCGTCGCATACCTGTCGTAATGGTGACACTCATAATGTGTAACGATGACATACTAACCCTCATAGCCGGTGCATATTGTGATGGTCATGACCGTCACAATAATGACAGACATAGCTACTGTTGGTGATTCTGACACCAAAAATGCAACACCGGTCTGTGTCACTTTCTCGACTGCGTAGTTTCATAATTGCGATGCATAGCCATCAAAAAGAGGTCTCAAATGTACTAGTGGTTTCTCGATGTCTATAGAAAACTTTATCTCTTTCCTCAGCTTGATTGATCAGGACTGTATGAAGTTTCTCTTCATTAGTTTCTCTTTAGCATCCTCCTTTTCATTCACTCCCCTTAATTTGCAATGAATTAAGTTTGTCTCTTAAATAGACATGATATCACCATTTCTTAGGTTCTTGATTTTCTTGATCTTGGCATGATCCACAATTCTCACCAATTAGATTTAAAGAAAAACTCTTGTTTTGTCTCGTAGAGATCTTCTTTCCAATTGGACAAAATAGCTTTAAATCCTTTACTTATCTCCAACTTTATCTTGTTGATGAAAACAATGATAACTACCAGTTAAGTCTATATTTAGCTCTTCCAGTTAGATATTTTGTCATTTGTAAACTCAAGTTAATTTAGGTGTTTAACTCTTTGATAGCTTTGGTCAACACTCCAGTTCTCCTCGGGCTTCTCTGTCAGTTTACACTATGTTTCTGGCTGTCGGTTATGCTTGTGATTCTGCTCATCGGTAATGCTCGTCGGTGTTCTTGCTCAGGCATCACTGTGACTTGACTTTTGGTGATCTCTGTCCGTCGGGTTCCATTAGTCATCAGTGTTTGAAGTCACATTGTGAATGCTTGTCTTTTATGCATTACTAAAAGCATATTCTTTATCTCTCTAATTCTGTGAATTCTTTGACACTTTGATTATAACCTATTTGATTATATGAAGTTGACATCAATGACAATACAATCCATTAACTGATTTAATGTCTTGCATTATCCTTCTACATTTCGGTGATCAACTTATCATCTTCAAACATTCAATCAATTACATGTCATCAATCTCTCCCTTTGGAATTGATGGCAACATACTACATTATCATACTATACTATCACTAATACAATATGAAATATAATAGTTTTATCAAGCTTTCCTAATGTAACTATTACAAATGTCTAGCTTTCGGTAAGCTCAAAAATAGCTTAGAATTGTTTAATGCAGAATGGTTGTCTTAAATCTTCAATCCCTTCTCTGGATAGATGTATCATCTGATATCTTTGTTCTAGTATGTGCTCTTCCTTGACTGTTCCTCTTCTTGATAAACTCTTTTTCCTTTGACAAAAATCTTTCTCTTTGTCTGAACTCTCTCCCTTTGTTACTTCTCTCCCTTAGATGGATATTTCATATGTAATCAGTTTCTCTCCCTTTGAATATTGATTAACTCTTACTTTTGATTCTCAGGAACTTCACTTCATGGATAATGATATAATCTTTTCTGATCAATGAGATAATCTATCCCGATAATCTCTCCCTTATGATGATGAGATAATCTCTCCCTTTATGATAATGAGATAATCTCTCCCTTTTAGAACAATGCCAAAAAAAAACACTTCTCCTTGTTTTTATCATCTTCCATTCTTTACATAATATATTCCTTGAATTTCCCTATCCATCAGCAATACAATGTCTCTGGTTTTCGGTGTAGATTTGTACCTTGCTATGTACAAATGTGTCTGTTGTTTTCCATCTCAATGTTTGCATCAACATGACTGATCTTCAAAATTGGTATAGGCTGATGCAACCTCCTAGTCATCTTACTAACCTATAAACAAGGGTTGGACCCCTAGTCTCTGTCTCAGGTACTCAAAAGTATCTTTCGGTAATGGCTTGGTGAATATATCAGCTAAATGTTCCTTTGATTGAACATATTCTAGTATCACCTCCTTTTCTTGCACCTGTTGTCTTAGATAGTGATACTTGATAGAAATATGCTTAGTCCTAGCATGCATGACTAGATTCTTAGAAATATTAATTACACTGGTGTTATCACAATAGATAATTACTGGTTCAAGGGTCTTCATATTCATACCTTCTAGCAATTGTTTGATCCATGCAATATTGGAGCAATTTGCAGTAGCAGCCACATACTCTGCTTCTACAGTAGACTGAGAGATGCATCCTTGCTTCTTGCTGATCCATGTGACAAGTTTTTCATCCATGAAGAATGCTCCTCCAGTTGTTCTCTTTCGGTCATCAATGTTTCCATCCCAATCAGCATATGTATAGACTTGTAGCTCAAATTCTCTTTCTCTTTTTTACCATAAGTCACAGTCCTCAGCGTTCTTCAGATATCTCAGAATTCTTTTGACAACAGTCATATGTGATTTTTTGGGATTAGCAGAGAACCTTGCAACTATTCGAACTACATGTGCTAATATCTGGTCTGGTATGAACAACATACATCAGTTTGCTAATCATTGATCTATATCAGGCCTAATTTACCTCATTGGATTTGTCTTCTTTTGTCAGCTTACATCCGATAGCCATAGGTGTTCCAACTGGTTTGATATCTTCCATCTTGAATATCTTTAGCACTTCCTTGATGTATTTGGACTGAGTGATATATATGCCTGCATCTTGTTGAAGAATTTGTAGACCAAGAAAGAACTTGATCTCCCCAAACATAGACATTTCAAATTCTTTTCTCATTTCATTAGCAAAGGCTTTGCATAATAATTCATTTCCTCCAAAAATGATATCATCAACAAAAATTTCAGCAATCAGAATATTACCATCGGTATCTTCTTTTAAGTACAGATTGCTATTTTCATTTGTTCTAACAAATTTTATACTAATTAGATAGGAGTGAAGTCTTTCATACCATGCTCTAGGTGCTTGTTTTAATCCATACAAGTCTTTATGTAGTCAACATACCATGTTTCTCTTGTCTAGATCAACAAACCCTTCTGGTTGTTCAATGTATACCTCTTCTTCTAGTATTTCATTTAGGAATGCAAATTTGACATCCATCTGGTATACCTTCAATCCTTTAAATGTAGCATAAGCAAGTAAGATTATAACTCCTTCTAGTCTAGCAACGGGTGCAAAGGTTTCTCCATAATCAATACCTTCTTCTTGTGCTTATCCCTTGCATACTAATCTTGCTTTGTTTCTTGTGACTTCTCCATTCTCATTCAACTTGTTTCTAAATATCCATTTGGTACTGATGACATTATTGTCATCTGGTCTCGGTACTACTGTCCATGTATTTTTCTTCTCAATATTTTCTATTTCTTCATTCATAGCACTGCCCCATTCTTCATTCTCAAGTGCATTGTTAACATATTTAGGCTCAAAATCACAAAGTAAACATCTGGTGCTTAGTGACTTACTTCTTGTTCTTGTTCCATCCTTTTTGTCTCCTATGATTTGATTTTGTGGATGATGTCTTCTGACATACATGGAAATTTTTGATTTAGCTCTGTGTTCATCATTCTGATCATCTTCTTGACCTTCGTTCTCATCTACATTGTTTGGAACATCATCTTGAGGATTTTCCTGATTTTTGGTAATTGCAGCCTGATGCTCGGGTGTAATATTCTGTTGTTCGGGAGGGATACATTGTTGCTCGGGTAGAGTGTCAGGTTTTGTATAAACAAACTTGTTGTAGTCCTCTGGTTCCTTTTTGCTTTGCCTATCATTCTTTTTTGCAAATTCATCAATTTTCACATTTTCACTTTCAATGATTTTGTTAGATGACTTGTTAAGACATTTATAAGCCTTGCTTTTGGTTGAGTACCATAGAAAGATACCTTCATCACTTTTGGAGTCAATTTTTCCATTTCTATCATCCTTCAAAATATAACATTGACTGCCAAAGCTTCTGAAGTAACTTACATTGGGTGTATGACCATACCAAAGCTCATAGGGTGTCTTCTTTGTGTCCTTCTTCAATTGTACTATGTTTAATGTGTAGACAATAGTACTGACAACTTCCCTCTAGAAAGTTTGAGTGATGATTTTCTCAATCATCAATGTTCTTGCACAGTCAACAATTGATTTGTTTCTCCTTTCAGTAATTCCATTTTGTTGTGATGTTCTCAGTGCAGAAACATGTCTTTTAATTCCATGCTCATTGCAATAGTTAGTGAATTCTTCTGAAGTAAATTCCCCTAGTCCTCTATCTGACCTTAAGCATTTCAATTTATTTTCACTTTGTTTTTCTACCACAGCCTTGTACCATTTAAACATCTTAAATGCTTCTGATTTATCTTTTAAGAACATGACTGTCATCATTCTAGAATAATCATCAACAAAGAGAATAAAATACCTATCTCCATAGTAGCTCTTTGTTCTCATGGATCCACATAGATCTGTATGGACTAATTCTAGAATTGCATTAGATGTATGGGTTTTACTCTTGAAAATAGACTTAGTCATCTTACCTTTTTGAAAATTCTTGCACATGATATGTTCGGGCTTAGTCATGCTCGGTAAGCCTCTGAAATTCCTTTTTTTTCTTATATTTATCATGTTGTCAAAGTCCACATGACACAATATTTTGTGCCACAACCATATGTCTTCGTTGCTAGCCATGAAACAAGTGGTGTTAATATCATCAAGATAGAAAAGGTTACCTTTTGTTTCCTCATCGGTACTAATCAACCTTCCTAATTCATTGAAGATATTTGCCTTCTTATTTTCAGATGCTATTCTGTGACCTGAATTGTTCAGCTATGAAACACTTAATAACTTATAATTCAGTCCTTTTACCCAGTAAGCATTTTCACATTTGATCAAGTTATTCAACATTATAGTTCCTTCAGCTTTGACTAGACAAGTTGTATCATTTCCCATTCTTACTGAACCACCATTATAGTATTCAAAATTCCCAAACTTTTGTTTATCACTGGTTATATGGTGAGTGCAGCCACTATCTATGATCCAGACATCATTTTTACTAACTTTAGATATGAGTGAATTTCTACATACCTTTCTTCATCTTCATCTGAATCATCCTTCATGGCTACAAATACCATCTCAATGTCTTCTTCTAATTCAGTGTCAGTGTCATCAGCTCTAATCTCAGCTAGGTAACAAGCTTTCTTCCCTTTTTCCTTGTAGTCTTGATTATCTCTCTTGTCAAATTGTCGGTTGCTTCAGTAATCTCTATTATCACCTCTATAAAAATTCTTCTCACACGATCTTTCATTTTCTCTGTCATATTTTCTTATGTTTGGACATCTTGCAGAAAAGTGTCCAACCTCTTTACAATTGAAACATACAAGTGGTAATTTACCTTTGTATTTACCTTTGCCTCTCTGCAATCTTCTTACCATTAGTGCTTCAATCTCATTAAGTCCTTGATCCTCATTATCAATGTCACTATTATTTCTAACAACATGTCTATGACTTGAGTTACTTATCTTTAAAGAAGATTTGAATGAAGATTCTATGAATGGTAAGACACTATTATCAAAGTTATTCATCTCAAATGAAACCAGTCTACCAATCAAAGTATCTAAAGTAACTGTATTGTTTGCAACTGCTCTCATTTCTTGAATAGCAGAAAATCTAATAGCATATACAAGCAGTAAGGTTTTTAAGATTTTACTTACAACTATCTCCTCTTCAAGTACACCTCCAACTCCTTGGATAGCATTTACTACCTCTTTGATTTTGCAGCTATACTGAGTGATATTTTCTCCTTCTTTCATTCGTAGGTCATCAAACCTCCCTCTTAGCCTTTCTGCCTTTTCTCTTAGTACATTGGCATCTCCTCCATGTACCAACTTCAACTTATCCCACATTTGCTTTGCAGAGGTGCATGTTTTGACATCTTCAAACTCAGCATTGGAGAGTGAGGATGCAAGTTCTATTATCATGTAGTTATGCTCATGCTTTACTCTAATTTCTCAAGAGTATGAGGTCTTGTAGGAAACACATATTCAATATCTAAGTATTGAACAATATCATTACCAATACCTGATAGGTGGAGTTTTATTTTTCTTTATTAAATTTGGGCACATCTTGTCTGTTCATCTTGTGATCTTTTGCTTGAGCTGTTAAACTCCTTTTCTAAGCACACAAGCTTTGATACCAATTGTTAGTAATAACTGAGAGGGGGGTGAATCAGTAGCCTCAAAAATATTCCAATAATCAACCCAAAAACTTAGTACCACAATATTAAGCCTCTAGTTATCTTTAGTCCTATAAGATGAATGCCTTCAAATACAATTATCAAATTACTACTAGTCAGAATGCTTTGTTAAACCTTATACTGTATGTTTACCGAATATCAGTTTGTTAATTTACCGAAAGATAGTAAATTATCTAGAGTATACCGATCAATCCAAATTAGTTATGTGTAATGCAAAACACTAAAGTAATGGCTCATAAACACATTGTCACATGGATTTTTAACGTGGAAACCCCGTTAAGGGAAAAACCACTTGGGACTGGTAACCCAAAATTTTCACTCTCTAGAAGTGAGCTCAGTGAAGATCCAACCCTGTTACAGGTTACAAACACACTGTTAGGTGTGACCTTGTTATAGGATTTAAAATTTTAGTCTGTCACTTGATATCAGACATCTCTATGCTACCTTCCTTGATCAAACACTCACTTGGCCTGTCAATAGGTATCTGGCATCTCATACTATTTTCATGATCAAACTTTTTGATACTCCTTGGGATGTATCTCAATATAGAAAGGATCTTTAAATCCCTCTCAGTTAAGAGACTTTCTGAATCAATGGTTAAACTGAAATAGTATGATTTGTTCACATATACAACCTATACTTGCATATTTTCAGATCTATTGTAATCTCATAAAACTAATCTGATCAATATCTCTCTTTTAATACCTTTTCTCCACTTTACTTCTACTCGGTGATGTTGTGCTCTATTGCTCAGTGTCCGCAAAAAACTTTAGCTCTTCCCTCAGCTAGATTGATTAGGACTGTATGAAGTTGCTCTTCATCAATTTCTCTGTAGCATCCACCTTTTCATTCACTCCCCTTAATTCGTAATGAATTAAGTTTATCTCTTAAATAGACATGATAGCACCATTTCTTAGGTTCTTGATTTTCTTGATCTTGGCATGATCCACAATTCTCGCCAATTAGATTTAAAGAAAAACTCATATTTTATCTCGCAGAGATCTTCTTTCCAATTGGACAAAATAGCTTTAAATTCTTTACTTATCTCTGGCTTTATCTTGTCGATGAAAACAATGATAACTACCAGTTAAGTCTATATTTAGCTCTGCCAACTAGATATTTTTTCGTTTCTAAACTCAAGTTAATTTTGGTGTTTAACTCTTTGATAGCTTCGGTCAACACTCCAATTCTCCTCGGGCTTCTCCGTCGGTTTACACTATGTTTCTGGCTGTGGGTTATGCTTGTGATTCTTCTCGTTGGTAATGCTCATTGGTGTTCTTGCTTGGGAATCACTGTGACTTGAATTTTTGTGATCTCTGTCCGTCGGGTTCCACTAGCCGTCAGTGTTTGAAGTCACATTGTGAATGCTTGTATTTTATGCATTACTGAAAGCATAATATTTATCTCTGATTCTCTGAAGTCTTTGACACTTTGATTATAACTGATTTGATTATATCAAGTTGACATCAATGACAATACAATCCATTAACTGATTTAATGGCTTGCATTATCCTTCTACATTTCGGTGATCAACTTATCATCTTCAAACATTCAATGAGTTACATGTCATAAAAAGACAAGTTTTGGTATATTTGTGTTCATCATAAATATGTGCTTATCAATGCTTCATTGTTGTATTCTTATCTTCATAAGTTTGTGTCGTTTGGTTTTTCGTTTTTCAGTGGTAGCAATGCATAGTTGTAGATAAAAAAAATTATTGTTTCTAGTGACAATGCTTCATCTATTCTTTCTAGAAGGTTTCCACTCTGTAAATTAGGGTTGAAGGTGTGTTGATGGTTATGCAGATGCATTCAATTTTTGGTCTTGATTGGGGCATTCTCTAATGATTCGAAAAATTTTCTTGGTGATCCAGAATCTATGTCATCCTATGTGGCAATTGTGTTCAATTGTTCTGGTTTGAAAATGCATTGTGATGGCTTATGGCATGGAACTATTGGCAAGTGACATGGCTTAGATGATGTGGCATATGGGTCTTACTATAGCATTTGGAAGTCTAGATTCAGTTGACAAGTTAAGCGGTTCTTTGGGTAGTGTGTCTACACATTTGAGTTGGTGAAGTTGTTCCAGTAATTGTGGATCTAGCATTGGGCTATGTCTAGCGTGTTCGTGGTCCCCACTCTCTCCTAGAGTGGATCATGCTTCTTGATATAGGTTCAAATTATACATTTAATATTTATCTCTTATTCAGATGAGTTTGTGATATATGTGACATATGCATTTAACATTTATCTCTTATCTGGTTGGGTCCATTCTATGCTTTGGTCTGGATGCTTTTTGTATGGGACCTTATTGATTTTTTTGTTTCCTTGGCCAACTTGTAACTTAAGTGTAATATAATTTTGGCATGGCCGACCTTGTTGTAATCTCCAATGACCTAGCTTGTATATAAGCATAATTTGTGCTTTAGAAATATTAAAAAAGGATATAGAATTAACAATGTGTTGAGATCGGCAAAGCAAGTGAAGATTTACGTGCAGATTTTTGGAAGAGCACAAATCAAAGGAGTGAAGACAAAGATAGTCTGACAAAGTTGTGCAGATTAGTTGCATTATCAGGAGAACTTCTCTTTATCTATTGTAGAGAGTTCATTGTACATTCAACATTGTGCCTTGGATATACAAAGTTGTTTTTGTATCTTACTTCTCTTGCATTGAGCCTCTCTATGCAAGTCTGGAGTGTAATACCCTCTCCTATGGTGATACTTGGACATTTTATTATGATGGTTAGAACTATACATTTACATTTATATTTTGTTGATGATGATATGATTGATATGCTCATTTATGGTTATCATTTATATGTTTATGAGATTAGAAAACCATCTATT
>MU225951.1:1269421-1290429 GCA_018584345.1 Thuja plicata | reverse complement strand
CCCCCCCCCCCCCCCCCCCATGTTGTGCACTTTATAGGCATCATGTAGAATATTGTAGATTCAGTGAAATCTATTGATAGTAACCTTGATAGGCACCATGCTTAGAGAGATGAGAGGAGGCAATATTATGTTGATGGCCTCACATACAAACACCGATCAGATTCTCTATAAAAAGAGAATTGATGAAAATATAAAAGCTATCTTGGACTACATTAATCACCTCCAAAATCAGCCCTCTGTCCTCTCCCCCCCCCATGTTGTGCACTTTATAGGCATCATGTAGAATATTTTAGATTTAGTGAAATCTATTGATAGTAACCTTGATAGGCACCATGCTTAGAGAGATGAGAGGAGGCAATATTATGTTGATGGCCTCACATACAAACAAATAAATGATATGAAAATTACCAAGGACACAATATATCCATATTTTAGGGACCCGAAAATAGGAGATCAATTAAAAGATAAAAAATGTATATCAATGAGGTGGTGTGTCCATCGAGGAATGGTGGACAATTTTTGGACTCGTTGGTGGATGTGCTTTGATCACCCCCCCCTCGCCCATGCAAAAAAAGAAGTGCCTTTGTATTTAAAAAAAAAATTATATTGTGAGTTCGTGTTGGGTTTGGAACCCAACTATTTTGACATTCAATGTTTTCAAGGGGTTGGAAAGGGCATGCCCCGAAATACGCCAAGGGCAAAAGTTAACACTACGAGACTTGTGCCAGCTGCACCTCTTTTGGATCCTCCCGCACCTTCTGTACCTGCACCATTTTATGAGCATAGCATGGTCTTAGCCTTAGGATCATTGAGTTAGTTGACCAGTAATCTCAAAGATCAGACCGCATATATAACGACACCAGCAATAGAGCCTCATCCATGCACTAGTTTCTATGATATGTGTTATGGTCCCACGTAGGACGAGGCTACTGGAAAGGGAGTATCTGATGATCTTGGCTCATATGTGGATTTCCTTTGTGCAGAACATCATCCCCTTGATCGACGGGATCTGCAGGTACATATATGTGACTTATATTTATATATTTAATTTCAACACATGCACAATTTTGAATTTTTTTTAGTTCCTGTGAAAAATAAAAATTAATTAAAATAGAAATTGTGTGCACATGTGCTTGTTTACAAACTGCAAGTATAGTGGCGTCGAGCTCTTATTTGGATAGGATTAATTTTTCCTCGATGCCTTTTATAGTTGACACATCTCATGGGGTATAATAATAGTTCAATTAAACTCAAATTTAAATTTCTAAATTATTTTTAAATTAACTTGTTAAATCTAAAATTATTTTACCATTGTTAAATAGGGGAGGCATACACCACACCATGTCCACTGTTCCACCAGTGTCAGGATACAAACCCACATGAGGTAATTTATTATCATGAAATTTAAATGATTTTTATATTCAAAAATCATCAACATGCTTACATATTAATTATACACGTGTAGGTCGATACGACCATTAGGATTGGTGTTAGTGCACATGCGGCTGATCTAGGTGCATCGTGACCAAACATATCTTTTTAGGTTAAATATTAGCTTCAGACTAAATATTTGACCCCTAACAACATACATGAGCATGTTGTTATATAACAATTGTTTGACCTTGTACAAGACATTGTTAGTGATACCGTTGCTATTGATTATTCCACACAGATTGAGTCGCAAGAGGGATTGCGACCTGACATGGATGTTCATATTGCCATGGTAATTTATTAGTTCGTATTGAATTATATATGAAAATATTGTATATTATTTTTGATAATTTTGGTGTTGGTCATTTATGCAGACAAAGTCCCAAGAGGGACAACAACTTGAGACAAGTAGTGATGCTCACCAGGATTGTGTACCATACATGCAAAATGACATGATAAAGTATTCATGTTTAATTTATATATAGATTTTATTAAAATAAATTCCTAATGGGTCCTAATAGATTTTATTAAAATAAATTCCATAACATTTTTAATAGTTTTGGTGTTAATCATTTCATGTAGACAGAGTCCAGAAATGAACAACATTAAAAAGGTCGTGATGTCCACCAAGACAGTGGGGTGGATGTGCATAATGCCACAGTACAATATGTTCATGTTTAATTTATATAAATTTTATTAAAATATTTTAGATTATTTTGAATAGTTCTAAATATGAGTCCATGTACATTAGAGTATGATTTTTTTTACAGTCATTCAAATCGTCCTGCTTCATGCGGATTAAAGAGGACTAGATCATATTACAGACATGATTTTATAGGCATTTATCACATGTACTATGTTTTTCATATGGATTGTTTATTTTACTGACATATTTACATGCTTTATTTATATGTTTTACCAAATGGACTGGATTTACATGTTTTACCAGATGGACTGGATATACATATTTACACATGCTTTATTTACATGTTTTACTAGATGGACTAGATATACATATTTACATGTGCTTTATTATCTATATTATATGTACATGGACTGATAATCTTTAATTGAAATATTTTACATATTTAGTATAATTTTTAGATATTTTATACATGTATGTCTACAAGTACTATGAAATGTAATATTGAACAAGCTACAAAACAAATTAGCAATTTGCCTAATATTGAATAAGCTACAAAAAAATTGAACATCCAAATAACATTCATATATGTAAAGGATACGTGTATTAAATAAGATAACGAAATAAGAAACCATTTTTAAATATAAAGTATTTGAAATAATTCATTGAAAATAAACAAAATAACATAATTGTTCAATAGTTTTATAATTTAATAACATTAAAAAAGTTTAGTAGGACCTAACACAATAAAATTGGTTACAATTTGAGAAGAAACTTGATCTTCTATAAGCCTAAACATAGAGCTAGCAACCTGCAATAATGAATAAATCTTTAATAAGCAACTAAAATCTTGTACAATAGAAAAAATGTAACTAAAAACATGTATAATTAATGTAATTGAGTACAAATGTAAGAGGATCATGCTTACCAAATTCAAAAAGCATAATCATTAAGTTCTTGAACAAAATGGTGTCGTTACATACCTAAACCAAAAATCAAGAGACCTGCACAACATTTTAAAATTAGGATCTTTAAAATTGCGATGTCTTGAGGGGACGCCTTAAGGGCACTTAAAATTTGGATGTCTTAAGGGGATCTAAATTAGGGTGTCTTAAGGAACATAAAATTTGGATGTCTTAAGGGGATTTAAAATGAGGGTGTCTTAAGGGGACCTAAAATTTGGATGTCTTAAGGGGATGTAGGATGTCTTAAGGGGATTCGTAAAACGAGGATGTCTTAAGGGGATCTAAAATTAGGGTGTCTTAAGGGGACCTAAAATTTGGATGTCTTAAGGGGATGTAGGATGTCTTAACGGGATTCCTAAAACGAGGATTTCTTAAGGGGATCTAAAATTAGGGTGTCTTAAGGGGAACTAAAATTTGGATGTCTTAAGGGGAACTAAAATTTGGATGTCTTAAGGGGATTCCTTAAGGGGACCTAAAATGAGGATGTCTTAAGGGGATCTAAAATTAGGGTGTCTTAAGGGTGTTTAGGTGATTTAAAAGAAAAATAAATTTTATACTAAGTTATCATAAATTTTAAAAAAGTACACATATATACTTGTATTTACTTATATCATTGTACCACATGCATCCTCTATTTTCTGCAATGCATCAATAATAAGATTATGATATGTTTAGGTGATGTAAAACTAAAATAAATTATATACATCAAGTTATCCCAAATTCTAGAAGTTCACATTTATACTAACCTGTATTTACTTATTCAATTATACCATGAACATCTTCTCTTTTCTGTAGTGCATCTATAATTGTCTTGTGTTCTTCCATAGAAATTGACCACAACTCTTTATTAGCAGGTCTCCCACGATATTTGGATAGCTTTATATTTTTTTCCACAACCAAATGCGAGTAGTGAATAATCTTCTTATGTGTTTCATAGTCTTCGAATGTAGGCAAATCATTCTTCCTTGTTAGGTATTTTCGTAACCATGTGTCAATAACCACAATCGAACCTGTAGGATAATGATAGCCATCATCATCTTCTCTTGGTTGTACTAACTTATGATTGGTCTCAACACATCTAGCCAACTAATACTTTTTTTCCTCTTCATTGTTCTCAGGTGCAACAACAACACACACGTCCCGCAAATTAAAATAAAATGGCTAATTGACATGTGAAATAAACTTATAGAAAAAATTACCACAATAAACTTAGACTAATAATTATATTCAAATATAAAGTGACAAAAAAAATACAATTACCTTCTTGTACAAGATCTAAAACTCGATCATAATCCTCTGATGCAAATAGTTGATCATTGTCTTCAAGTGTTGTTTCATATTGCTCGTATGTTTGAGCAGGTGTCATGTATCTTTTTTCCATTCTTTGACCAATTCTTTATTCTCACATGCATCCCAATCACCTAAAATGCAAAATTGACAAAAACATGCAAGCTCTCTTGACCACAATGTTCATGTGCCTGCATCAGAACTATTAAATGAATGCCATGATGCTGATCCAATAATTGTATGACAATCAAGTCTAAGTGGAATGTCATTTTCTTCGATTAATGAAAAAATTGTTTAATTCTAGATTTCTCGTTTGATCCTACAGATAATTTTGAATTGCACCAATCCACAATAGCACATGCATCTTTAAATTTGGCTGCATCCTCAAATTTTAATTGTTCTCTAGCCAAAATTCTTTTAACACACGCACCAGCTCCGTCATGTTCTCCTTTACCATGTCCAGCTTCAAAAAAACTCCACATATGTGGTATATTGGTTTCCTTGTGAGCCCTACTAAGCCAATAAAACATTCGAGCATTTTTGAATTATTCTGTACAATTATCTGACCATATGAAATGTTCTCTCATCTAGATTTCCCGCTCTCTTAAATTAATATATAAAAAATTTCAAAACATTACAACAAACTCTAACGAGTGCATCTGATTATCACTCAAATAGAAATGATACTCCCTGACAATTTTTCTATCATCCTCTGTACTATCATGTGCATGTTTATAAACAATATGAACAAACATAGCGACTTGCATTGAATAGTAGTATTGATCCTAAGTTTCTTCTTGTGGAGCAAGAGTATAGTTTTTTGCAAAGTCAACTACTGATAGTATAGTGCCAATTGGAAATGTATTTCTACACGTGCGAAATTGACCATCAAGTCATCTAGCATATTGAGAGTGTTTCACGTATTTAGGAATGATCTTACTCTTGAATTCTGAAATGAATGCATGTACACTAAGTTTTTATGTAATTAATTCACATCGCTTTCCAATTTTCCCATCTTTTAAAAGATATTCAATATTCTTAAATCTTTTAACATCCATTTAATGGTGGCCAAAATCATTTTCACTAATTTCATGCATGCATTGTTCTAATCATGCAAAATTTCCACAAGTAGTGCATTGTCCTAAAATACAAGAACTTTTTAAAAAAAATTCCCCATTTGATCTTTCACAGAACAAACCTGCTACAAACTCCTTGATTGTTTCAAGTGGTATATTAATACCGCAATCCTGCATAATGACGTTAGCATGTAAAGTACAACGTATATATCGAAAAGATCATAGTAATAACGAAATTGAACATGTGTTTTACAAAAACAAGATATACGTTGCTTATTGATTTTCACATACCAAGGTTTACATTTTTTAAATGATCTTTGACTAAGGGTAATATGTCCAGGTAACACAACCTCATCAAAAAAACTTCTATAAAATTCAGTTTGGGTGGTGTCTAATAGGTGTTTTGGATGAGGATCACAAATTTTACAACCCAATCTTAATTTCAAAACATCTCTAGCATTAGATAATACCCTTGTATTATCATGCCAATTCATGTTAGATCATGGGAGTCTACCACTAAAACTCCAACAATGGTTGATTGGATCACTTTCGATACTTAATCTTCTCTTTGTTGCTCTTACCAATGTTTTAGGATTCATGTTTAAAATTCCACTAATATTTTTTACCATTCTTTTATCCAAAGTGTTTTTATTGACTATAGCAGTTGTTATAGCTCATCGTGCTATATTCATATTTTTAGATCGACTCATTTTTCCAATACACTGAATGACACTAGCAACAGTAGATATAACATGTTTAATTGATCCATCTTTTTTTTTTTCTCATAAATGCCCAACTTTTTCATTAAATTTCTCATTTTCGACATTCTCATCAATTGCATCATAAGTTGACATTGAAATGCCAATTTTTTCGCTAAAAGAATTCTTTGTATACTCTATTAGCATACTTGCTTATCTACCTCCAAGATAGCTTACTAGGAAGACCATCCAAAACATTACTTTCAATATTCAAAAAATAATTTTCAGTATCATCATCACAGTTAGAATTCTCAATTGCACCTAGTTGGAAAATATTTTCATTCTCATCTAGGAAAGGAATTTCATTTTCGTTGTCAACAACATTTAAAGGATTTTCATTTTGAACAACAAAAGGATTTTCAATTTCAACAATAGGAGTTTCAATTTCAACATTTTCAGGAGGATTTTCATTCGCATCAACAAAAGAGTTTTCATCGGCAACAAAACTATGGGTATTTTCATTTTCATGAACTCTTTCAAAGACTATATTAGGAATTGCATCAATTTCAACACTAGTATATGCTAGTAATAAATCTCTATAAAGAGTATTATCTATAACTATTTTTTCAGTACCATTCAAAGGTGGATTTGAAGATGTAACTGGAATCATGTTTGTTGTCACATTTTCTACATCATTAAGAGGTTCATTCAAAGATGTACGTACTTGCATTGTTGTCCATATTCATATGATATTTTGGATTCACCCCCTGGACCTCATCTTGTGCATCCCTCATACCCCCTATGGTATCTGCAATGTTTGGATCTTCAATTGTTGTGGATCCTGAAGCTTCATCGATATTCATTTGGCGCATCCTCAATCTTCTATCCTTAAGACATTTGGCCTCTTTCTCTCTCTCTTCTTGCATTTCTTGAGGGGCCATATCCCTCCTTCCTTTCCTCTTTTGACATTGTTTAGATCCCATGATTGATAATTCAAATCAATCAAATAATGCCTTCAATGGTTCACTTCAACAAAAAAATGCTCCAAGATGCCCCCAAACATTGAATCATTGTCATGGTGAATATAATAATGCATCAAGACAAAAAACTAAAAAAACTCTGCAGAATCTGTCATTTTCGATTGTACTGCTGGTACATTGCTGATGCAGTAAACTGGTTTTCATAAAATTCAAAAAAAATAGTCAAAACTAAAATGCAACCTTGCTCTAAAACAGGGTGACGTTTTATTTTTGAAACGTCACCCCATTTAGAAATGGGGTGACATTTCATTTTTGAAGCATCACCCCGTTTTGTAGCGGGATCCCGTTGCTCAGAAATTCAATCCCGCAACATACACTTTAGGAACGAGGCGACGTTCTGTAAGCGGGACCCTGTTCCCCAAATTTTGAAATTTCCCACCCAATTTGCTTCGAGTTTAGCTTTGGAAATGGCTTGGTCAACCGACCCTGAGCTTTGGAACTAGTTTGAGATGAATATTCGAGGCCATTTCAATCTACAGAAAATTTTTACACTTTAGACACAAATTAGAAAGAGGTTTCTGTAGAATGTTTTGTCGAAAAAAAACCCATTATAGATCTTACTACTCTGTAGATTCTAAATTTGTAGATTATTCATATATTTGATTACTTTTTTTAATTTTTCATTGATTTTCTACTGAAGCAGATCTGCAAACCTCTAGAGAACATGATAATTTTTTATTTTAATAACCTTTTAATTGAAAGTTTCTTGCAAAAAGAATTGTATGACATCAATCTAGAGACAATTCTACACAATTTCAAAAAAAAAATCATATGTTTTGGTCACATTATGCTTGACGTACACAAGAGACTTTAAAAATAACAATTATAACTAATAAGAAAATAAATAAATAAAAATTATTGACTAAAAAAGTACAAAAAATATTGTCATCAATCTTAATTGAATTACGTACCATTCCCCAAAAAGGATTCAGAGAAATAGTTTCATTTGGATCAAATTTTTCTTGTCGTACACGGACCTAGTATGGTCCTGAAACAGGGACGTTTAAAATGTGGGTTTTAGTAATGCCTATTAAAAAAAAAAATTATCTGGGTATTTGAATAAATTACATATATGGAAAGTAGACTGAGTACTATAACTTCTATTGCTAACTTTTTTTTAAATTCAATCTCTGAGTGCTTCAAATATTCACCTGAAACAAGACAAACTTGAAAAAACAAGAAAAACAGTTCCATTTTTTGGTTAAAAGGTGGACTCAACTTCTTGTTGACACCCTAGTATAGGATAAGAATCAACTAAACAATTTGAATGAATTACCAAATCGATCGACATCATAATAGATAGATTAAATTTAAAAAAATTAAGAATGCATTAACCATGGAAAGTGCAAAACACATTACATACATTATCATAGTTTCCACATAAATTTAGAATATTTAACATCTTACAATAGATTGTATTAATGCTCAAATCTTTAAAAAGGTTGAAAATAAATGAAGTGAATGATCTAAGTTGCAAAAGAGTGTGTTTCCCGAGTATTTTTTACACATCCATGAAGCCAAAAGATGACCTCGTCTTCTCCCAACTACAAAAGCTTAACTATTCCATCTAGTAGTTTAGAGCTAAAGAGCATGAAGGAATTTGGTGCAACATGTCTACCAAACATCCAAGAATTCTTATACTATTTCTCATCCACACAATTATAACTAAATGCATGTCCATCTAACCACATGATATAGTAGAGAATATAATCAATCCAATCTAACACATATTGCTTGATTTCACCTACTATATACTCTACTATGGTACACTTATATTGTAGGCTAATTTACCTATTATTCTCCAATCTCCATATCTAGTACCCATGTACTCACTCACGTTCCTATTTACCATGATGTCGTGAAAAAATATAATATGAATTTACAAGAATCAATATGGGTTAATCTAATGACATGCCTATGATTAACTAGTTTATTTCATTATACAAATATTACTGACAAGCATTAACTATTCTTCCTCTAATCCACATTACAAGGTTAAAACCTTAACCAACCATGAGTTCCAAAAATATCCATTCTATCTTCTTGGGATAACTACATTCTAGTGATGAAAGACAATAATGCTTATGATTAACTATTTTATTTCATTAGATAAATATTATCAACTAATCTTAATTAGTCCTCTAATCCCCCATTGCGACGCTAGAAATTTAACCAACAACGAGTTCCTTAAAATATGCATTCTATTGATGCAAGGTGATAACATGTAGGGTGATAAAGTTACTTGGTGGAGAGTTTGGTTTGAAGCTTATTGGCATGTGTCCTCTTTGGCTGAGTTTTGGGCCCGCTAGGGCAAGCCTCTAGTAAGACTTGTTTTCTTCAGGTTGACAGGGTTCTTGGACCCACTTTCATTATCTCGCATATTTGGTTGAAGAGGAATCATAGGATTTTCCATGATGCTAAGATGGTTGCTCAACACTTGAGGTGGAAAATTATACATTATCTTCATGAAATTGTCTTGGCAAAGTGCGACTTTGTTAGAGGTGTGGATCTCAAACATGTAGATATCCTCAATTGGTTCAATTTTCCTCTTTGAAGAGATGATCTTTCTCTTGGGTGAGGAGTGGTAGGCAAGTCATGAGGAATGAATGCAAACATCCTTTGTGGAAGATAAATCGGGAGGTCATTGGCCCCCCCTCAAGAATTTTTGAAAAATAACACGGAAGGTTCTTCTCAGGGGAATCCTAGTCATCTTGGTATTGGCAGAGTGGGTGTGATAGCTCTGGGGTTGTTCAATTTATCTTTTCAATCTATAAGGGTATTTATGCGAAAAATTACATGAAGGCTCTCGCCATTTTGTATGTTGTGAAGCGAAGTTATATTCTTGGCTTGAAAAGGATTATTTGTGCATTTGATTCTCAAGTGGCAACGTCTCTGTTGAATGATTAGCGACTAGATGATGTCAGTTGGCACTTAGGTTTGGTTATTAGACAAATTCTTAAGTTGTGTGGCTCTTTGGAATCTGTTACTTTTATCCACAATCCTAGGGAGTGGAATAGAGTAGCTAATTGTTTGGCTAAATAAGCTTCTAATCAAATGCAAAATTGGAATATTGTGAACAAGAAACAATTATCTTCAAAATTGTCTCACTTGTTAGACCAGTTAGCAGATAAAGATCGAGTTGTGTAGTGTATTTTCTCTATTGGGTCGTTGAACCTTCTTGCTTTATAACTCTCTTTGTGTTGAATAAATTTTACCCCTCTTTTGGATGGAAAATCATAAATGAAAATATAAAGCATTCAATTACAACTTATAACCTAAAGATATAACAAAGTGGTGAAATTATATCTTTGCATAGTAAAAATTACAAGTTGATTGATATAGAAGTATAAATATTGATCCAAGAGAATATTTAGTAACCTTTTGGAAGCCTCAACCATTAAAACCAATAATGCTAGGATTCTTGCTTCCCACAATAATTTGAAAAAAAATACAAAATATAAAATATTGAATGTTGATAACTTGTCCTTGCATGCAAAAAATGAAGATGGTGAATTCATAGTGTATGAGGAATATTTAAAATTTATAGAAACATTGGAAGCCAACCATTACATCCAAAAGTTATAAAAACTCTAGAAAAACATAAAAATGGAGAGGAGAGCATCACCAAAGTTTTTTTCCCAATATATACACAAGAAGAATTTTTTGTTTAACAGATCAAGGGGCTAGCATTTGTCAGGCCCTTTTTTGGTATTTCTACCTCCATGGTAGCTAGGATTTTTGGATAATATAAAGAAATACAATGTTATTACTTTGAAATGAAAGATAAGATAAATTTATGATATAAAATGATTTGATTGCATTATGTAACATCAAGAATCTCAAAATTCTAGCCTATAGTGATACATAAAGTAAGAAAGAGACAACAAAATAAAACAAGATCATCTCGAAGTTGTAAAAAACCTTCAAGGGAAATACTATTTTTTTGTAATGTTATTCTTCACCATTTGCAAATAAAATAAAAAAATGCCATGCAAAGAAAAAAAAAAGTTGCTATGTATACAAAAAAAGAGAACTTTGAAAGTTGTGAATCCAAACACATAAGAGAGGGAGAGCCAAAAGTTAACTTCTTTTTTTAAATGGCAAGCCGAGTTGATTTTATAAAATGCAACTACATGCAAGGGCATTAGTTTTGAAATATCTATGGAAAGGTAACACTTCAATGGCCACTAGAACCATTAATTTTTGTAGGATTCCAGAATGTAAGTGTGAATAGTGTTATTACCTCTAGTTAGTTGTTAACACTTTCTAGATTGACTTATTTATCCTAAGCTTACATTTGTAACTTAGGTATTTTAGTCTTTTGCCTGACTTCATCTAGCTGAGACATGTGTGAGGCACCTAATGCATGCACATTAGCCACTTGCGCACACACTTGTCAATTGTGCTCACAAGTGTCCCATCTTTGGAGGGTTAGCCATTCATTGTGCTTGATTTTTGTCTACCTCATCTAGCTTGCCTATATATGTAAGCCTCTATATAATTTTTACTTAACTCTTTGATAAAATTCATTTGTCTTTGTGTTTTTGTAGGATTCTAGAATGTTAGTCTAGATAGTGTCATTCCCTAACTAGTTAGTTTTTAACACTTTCTAGATTGACTTATCCACACATAAGCTTATTCTTGTTTAATATTGTAAAATTTATCCTCATACATTTATATGTTCACTTAGACCTCACTTTAGTGCTCCTAATTTTGTGCTCCGTAATTTGATTGATCTTTCTCATCATAGGGCTTGACATTGCTTACATAATTCTCTTTTGGTTCCCCCTACCTCTAATCCATTCCTTCAAGACTCGACTAGGGCGCAATGGACTATGGTGTTAGGCATCATATTCCCCCTGGACTATGGCACTAGGCGCTAGTTGTCCAACCAAAAAGAGGTCATTATTTAATATTTCAAAGGTCAAATTTTTGGTGAGTGGGAAAACATTATCCATGTCAGCATGCTTCGGGGTTTTCATGTGCTTTCTTCAAGACTAGTACAAAAGGAGGCCTCCCTCTCCTCATTTGAACAACACACATTCGTAACTCATTCTCTATTGCGCAAAAATTTCACTTGTTTCTAAGGCAGCAAAGAATGAGATTCAAGCATTGAAGGAGTTAGCATTCAAGAAAGGCATCCATGATTAAGTTCTTATGCTTCCTCAATGAGTGAAGGCATACATGAGCTCCCTTCAAAGAAATTTCCTTTCATGAAGACTTCAAGACAAGGAGAATTCATTGGAGAAGGTATATCATTGTGATTCATTGTTCTTTACTTCAGATTCAAGGATTATTTCAAACATTGTTGTTGTAGTGAAGGTTGAATCCTCCTAAGGTTTGACTAAGGCAAGTCTCTATACAAAATCAAACACCATTTTACTCCCTCTTGTGTGGAGTTTCACAGATCCAAAAGTGAAATGTTGCAGATCTAGAGAAGGCAGATTGAGACAAGAAGATTTAGATCTTGAAACAAGGTCAATGACACTTTCGAATTTTGCATAGTTTACGTTTAGTGAATTAGTCTAGCAGTTTTTTGAAGATTTCTTAAAGGAACCATCAAAGTGGCCAATGACACTTTCGACTTTTGCATAGTTTACGTTTAGTGAATTAGTCTAGCACTTTTTTGAAGATTTCTTAGAGGAAGCATCAGAGTGGTCAATGACACTTTCAAATTTTGCATAGTTTACATTTAGTGAATTAGTCTAGCACTTTTTTGAAGATTTCTTAAAGGAAGCATAAGAGTGACGTTTTGGTTCTAGATCCGCAGACAATATCATTTTTTGGGTCTACTAGGATGATGGTGCCTAGAAAATTAGTCTTGCCATTTTGAATCTAAATTTCAGTGGCAAGTTCCTTTCTAGATTTGTGTTCAATTTTGTTTTATTAGACTTGTAGCTCTATGTTTATGTTGATAAATTCTTAATTTCATGTCTTTTACCTAGTCTTGTTGCATCAAATGAATTGATATTAATCAAACAAAAATAAAAAATAAAATGCAGCATTCAAACCCACTTTGCATTTAGCTCTTACTTGCCTCTATTTTCTTGAAGGTGGATCAAGTATTGACCCCCCTAATGAAATAGTGGATGGGACTAGGTTTGATGTCTAGTTTGCATTTTTGGACCACCCTACCCTTTCCTATCCATTTCATTTTGGTGAAATCCTCTTAGCATGCTCTTCATTTCTGATTTGGATGTTTAGATATGACTTTCATTACATTTCTTATGTTCTTTGAATACTTAAATATGTGGTTAAGTAATCATTTCATTGTTATGTTGCATTGTTTAATCACTTATTTTATTATAATTGCTTCTCGTTGTGTTAAGAGGATAATATTTCTCTTGGCCCTATCTTTCTTGTGTATGACCTTCATTACCCGTCCTCCCAAATCCAATATCTTGATGCTAAGATGTCGTGAACTTATAGTTTCCCTTGGTTTAAATGCTAAGGTTATTGAGCCTGATTTGACTAACGTATTTCCTAAGAGTTTGGGTGAATCATCTTCCCTTTATCTAGAACCTACCATGCCTACCATTGTTTAGAATTCATCTCCCCACACTTCTCATTATGGGGACAACTCTTCTACTCAAGCCCCTAATGAACAACTGGGGAATCTTGACAAGCAGTTAGAAAGCCTTCAACAATTTGTGAGTCAAGAGTCCACAAGTGGAGACACAATCCCCTTGATTGAAGTTTTAAGGAGGTTAATTCAAAATGATGAACATGGTGTGGAATTTTTATGTGGATAAAAACACTCTGAAAGTGGCTAGTTGTGTCTACGTGCTTGGATGTCCAAATCGTTCAAATCATGTTGAGATGTCCATACCTATTCCTACATCTCTTCCTAATGTACCTACATATATCTTCCATCATGGCTACTTCTACAGAAAATTCTAATGGTTCACATGTTAATAGTGGGAGAAATCCTATACACCAATATGATTATGTTCCACCGTCAACAAGCCTGCCATTTGTTTTTCATTCATGTCTCCTTGACCTGCATACCATAATGCTACATCTTCCCATCCATTTTCCAAACTTTTCTCAAGCCAATTCATGCACCGAAGCTACCATTAACCAATTGTTACAAAATGTCTCATCCTTAGCACAACAATTGACTTCCATCACTAAATCCAAATCAAATGTTCCTATATACTCTGAATCCAATCCTCTTCCCATTGAGATCCTCCATACACCTCTTCCACAACATATTGAGGTTTCCTAGTTGGTAAACTAAAAATATTGCAAACGTTGTCTACCTATTTCAACTATGACAAAAAAGCTTCTTGCAAAACTTTTGCCCCATACCTTCAAAGATAGACGTTTACAATGGGTTTTCTCTTTGCCTGCATATTCAATTACTTCCTTTCAACAATTGGACAATGCTTCTATTCAACATTTTCAAAATAATATTGGTCCATAAGTTACTTTGACTGAATTGATGAATTATAAACAAGGTCCTAAAGAGAAAGTAGTTGATTTCATTGGTAGATATAAACACTTGTATTTACAAATTGCTTATCCTATTTGTGTTGATAGTGTTTAATGAATTTTCATTAATAATTTGCAAAAGGAGATTAGAGATAACTTTTTGTTTATTGAATTCACTTCTTTCACACACTTGTGCACTACACTTCATAAATATCAACATCAAATAAGTCAATATGAACCTCCCTCATCATTAGCTATGATTGATAGGAATGAGGATGTCAACTTTAATAAGCCAACCAAGAAATTCACCAAAATCAACAATAATTCCAATCATATTGAATCTCAAGTGGAAATTGCAACTTCCATTGTTGCTCCCTTGGGATCTAGATTCAAATCTCGCAATTTTAAACATCTTTCTAATCTTTGCATTGTATATGTACCGTCCTAAAAAGTGAGCACCTATAATTAAATGCTCTATTTCGCCCCATTTTGTTGATTATTTGTTATGCTTAATCCAACAACCTAGCTCTTTTTATTCTGGCATCTTCTCTTTATTCCCAACTCCCCATTAAATTTTCGTCTTATTTTCCTAGGTATAGGATGCGTAGGTGACCTATACCCCAACATTTGGGCTCAAATTTTAATGGGTGGCCTATTACGATGTTTTAGCAAGATTTCTAGATTTACAGTTGACCTGTGATAATTTTGATCCCCAAAATATTGTGAGACGGTATATAAGTGGCCTACCTCTGCTCATTTTCAAAATAAGAGGATTAAGAGTTATCAAGCATAACAACATTGAAGATCTTGGAGAGGCATTCATAGATCTATGCATTTGTGAAAGGTATCCTTGATTCATTCCTACTTTCCAAGGTTCAACAACTACTATCAAGCAACATACAAGCATCTTCATGAATATGTGTGATCTCAATATCCATTCATGAAGGTATACAAATACAAGGTAGATCTACTATTTACCTTTGTTGTTTCATGATTTTCCTTTATGCAAATTCTTTTCAATTTCAAGGTTAATTCCTAAACAGGGGGTTGACCAAGGCAAACCCCTTTCAACTCAATAATTTCTTGTTATTTTGTGTGCAAGAACATAGGACAAAGTTGTTGTCGAGGATCTAGAAAGTACAAGATCCGAGAGACAATCTCAAAAATTTTCAGGCAAAATTGAAGGATATAGGGCGAATAGGCAACCTATACGATAAAAAATAGGCTCAGATTTTAACCACGGGTCAATATTGTAGTGTAGCTTATGTTTGTGTTCATTACAGGTGTCTGCCTGATCTTTGTCTGTTTGTTTCTACTAAAACTTGTCATCTAGCTTAGTCTTCTATTTTGCATAAGTCAATCATATTTCCTCAAATCCATCTCATTATAATCATAATTACGAAGGATTATTGCAATCACTTAGCACTTAAGTCATACTTGAGCCTATTGGGTCATTTTCCTTTCGATTGTGCAATTAGGAAAAATACACATCCTTATCAACCCCTCTATCCCCCTTTTTCATATTGTACATTTTGGTGAACCCGACTTATAACATTTCCACTCTGATTTTGGTGTTAGATCTCCTTTGCATTTGATAGTTAAATGTGTTATTCATTAGATTTCATGTGCAATTATGTGCTTTAATTCCATCTATGTTGCATAAATTTAATGAGTGTTTGCATATCTCTTTCAAACTTGCATTTTTTCGATCTATCTTCATTTCATTTCTTTGTGCATGAGTGTTATAAAATTGAGTCCTACCTATAGCATTCTGGTTAGAATTTGTAGACTTATGGTTCATTTGAACTTGAGTCCTTGTTTTCTAGGAATCTTGATGAGACACAAATGCCTACTACTATTGTTGAGAACCCTTCTCACTATTTTCATGATGAAGATGAGACCTTAAGAGTGTCTCCTACCCAAGTGCAAAATCTTTCTAAAGACTTTGAAAAAATTGAGCAATGTTAGGTCAAGAACAATCTAATACAAAATTAATCTCTTTAGTAGAAATGATTAGGAAGATAATCCACAAAGATGAACATGGTGTTGATTTCTCGCATAATATTTCCCATCTCATTAATAACAATGTTAAGCCTATTAAACAATGTGTTCAAGACCTTTGTTTAACTCAACCTCTCACTATTATTGAAACTTCTATTCCTATTCCTACTTCATTACCTAGTGTTTCTACTTATGCTCCACCTCTCATGACTACATCTATTCCAAACATCAATCCTACACTTGTTGGTCTTGGAAGCATCCCTAATCCTATTATTCCTCCTCCTTCAAGTGTTTAATGTGTTTCCCAACCTTCATCCATGCCCACCTACAACAATGTCTCATTTTCATATTCTAATATTCCTTCCATTTCTCATACCAACCTTTCCACTGAATCCACTATCAATAGTCTTCCTCAAATTGTTTCATCTTTGCAACAACAAATTGCCTTCGTGACTCAATCCAAGTTTAATATTCCCACATGTGACATGGCTAGTCCCTTGTCCTTCGATGTCATTTGTGTCGTTATCCCTCAATACATGGAACTACCTCACTTGGAGACTTACACTAGTAAGGGTGAATCCCTTGAATCGTAAAGGATTTTCAAACATTGTGTAGTGATTTTTCTCATGATCATAGATTTATGGTTAAAATGTTTACTAGAACATTTAGAGATAAAGCTTTGCAATATTATAGTTCTTTACCTCCTTATTTCATTGATTCTTTTCAAAAACTCGCTAATGCTTTCATTCAACAATTCCAAAATTATATTAGTCCTGGATTTTTTAATTTATACGATGCATTGTAAACAAGGTGTTAAAGAAAAAGTGATTGATTTCATTTGTAAATTCAAGCAAATTTAAGCATTTGCATGCTTAGATTTCTTATCATGTGTATGATATTGATATGCAACATATTTCCATTGCTAATTTACAAAAAGATAGTAGGGATAAGATATTGCCTTTTCAATTCTACTCTTTTACTCAATTATGTGCAGTGCTTCATAATTATCAACTTCAAGTGAGTCAATTGGAGACCACCACTCCAATGGCTCTCGTTGATAAGAGTGATGTCCACATCCAAGTCATTTGAAAATTTTCAAAAACCTAAGGGCTTCATCAACATCAACAATTCATCAAACAACATTGATGCGAAAGTGGCAACAACATTCAAAGGTGTGGCTCCTTTGTCATCTATTTAGACAACCTCATAATTTCACATCTCTTTTTGAATCTTTGCATAATGTGATGTTGAAGTTAATTAATGTTAATGTTTTAACACTTCATCTTATTAAGCCAATTGATCCTTCCAAACAGTCTAGCAAATCCTTTGATCCTAAAGCCTTTTGTCAATATTATAGTTAGTTGTCCAAGGGGTTGAACTCAATTGGTTACAGCTTTGGGTTTTCATTGTGGAGACCCGAGTTCAAATCCCCATACGGACATCTTGTGTGACTCTTAGTCTTCCTAAAAGAGATGATATTTGTAAACGATCTCTGATATAAAAAAATATTAATGTTAGCTTGTTCATGATACTGAAAAGTATTTCTGATTGAAATCTATTATTCAAGACCTTATTGATTCTAATGCTATATCTGTTGAGGGTGTTAATGATTAAGGAAACAAATTTGTTGCCCCTCCCAACCATAACTTGTAATCTATATCAATCTTTTACCTTCACATCTACCAATACTATTGAGTTTACCCATTTGTTACCTTCTTATATCCATGTTGTTGACCCACCTACCATTGTGAACTATGATCCTGAATGTATGGAGGCCAACAATGTTGTCAACCTTATTGATCATTTTGAACCTAAGGACAAGTGAGAACCCGACATTTGTATTATATTTGATCCTAAAGAAACTATTAAGGCACTTGATGGAGCTCTTTACATTGTTGCGAAGGTTAATGGTCTACCCTCTTGTGGATTCCTTATAGATCCTACTTGCATGGTGAATGTTATAACTAAAGAATATCATTTCACTAGACACCTCTAGCAAAATTCTTATGAAAAATCTGATGTGACCAAAACTTTCAATGGTTTCACTTGTCCCACCCAAGGTTCCATTACTTTTCTTGTAGAAGTTGGTAAGAAAACCTTAGATGTCACATTTGTTGTCATTCCATTACTTTTCCAATCAGTTTCAAGTTAGACATGGCCTTCCTTGGCTCACTTCCATGAAAGGTATAGTGTCTTCTATCCATAAGTGTTTGAAATATCCTCATGATGGAGAAATCATTACAATTAACCATAGTCTCTATCAACCTCTAGCTAGTCATGAAAACTTTGACCTTGACTTCTTTTGGCCTTCCATGCCTCAACCAATTAAACCTCGCGATGAAAACTTCTTCCTATCCTATCAGAAATTCAAAATCCAAAAAGTTTATGAACTTAGCGATCCTTCTATTGTTCCATCTCCTTACGTTGGACTTGTACTTCTTCCTACACCTTCCATACCTCCTATTTATGCTTCAGTTTTAACTCCTATATCTTATAAATGCCTTGTAGTTATAGTCTCTCAACCTAGTGTGGTTTCTTTAGTTCTTCCCTCTAAAGAAGAAAAGGACCTGATGTTGATTGATCTTAAACCACCTCAAATTTTGAACAAAACCAAACGTAGTTGTTGTGCTTGTGACCGCTGCCATAAACGTCGTGCTAAAGCTTGTGACGTGCTTCCAAAAATATTTCCTCCCCTAAGACACCCAATGATACCTTGATTCCCTTTGACCAACCCATGCATAGCCCAAGGGAGGAAGTTAATCTAAAAAAGATGAAATTGAACAAACATGATGATTCTATTCATATCTTAGACTCTATTGTGATTAATTTGGATGAAGAATGTACTCTCAAGATGCTGATGATTTTAATGTTTCTAATGCAAATGATATTAATATTGATGATTCTGATGACATGTTTGAAATTTTTGATGTTAATCATGATTTACCAGCTAGATTTGCAAAATAGTTATCTCTTGATCCTAGTGACAAACAAAGTGACTCATCCTTAGAGGATGGTGCTTGTTTGCAACTGGCAATAGTTTCATCTATTGTGCTTGATGTTGCTCCTCTTGCGTGTTTCCCGCCTTCCCTAAACACTACATACCAAGATAGGAGAGGGAAGCAAGTGATATGCTTGACTAACTCATCTTGTACAATGGATTCTTTTGTGTGTTTGTCTGTTGTGTTGTTCTTTCCCCATGATATGTGGCTTGTTATATGTTTCGTTTAGATCTCTTTAGATGACCCTTGTTGCTCTGTTGGTGCAAGGCGATAAAAGAATCAACCTGTTGTGACATTCCTCTATTTGTATTTCATTTCTTCTATATGTCATAGACATGTTATGTCATGCATGTGCTATTGTTTGTAAATGTGTCTTTGTGTTGTCTGATTGGAGATGACACAAAGCAGTAGCTACCATTCTTCTCGGTCTCCGCAATGTCAGCCCAAAAAATTTCTTCTTTGTATCTCTTATGTGATCTTCTTCCATTGTGCTTGTAGTTCTACTACCTTTGGGAGATAATGTGAATTCATTTTGATATAATTCTTGATATGCAGGAGTTATCATATGATCATACTGACCCCAAAGTTAGTAGATTCAATTTGTGCTCTATGTGTCACGTGTTTCATTTCCCTTGGTTTATCCTTGCTTAGGGGCATCTCATAGTGGAAACGTCTCTTGTGGGTGCATGTATGCTCCATTGAAACCATTTCTCTCGTTAAGGCATTGAAATTGCTTTAATGTGAAGGCAATATCAAACACACATACACAGTGATTCAATGCAATCTCTTTTGCAGATGGCTAAGGAGACAATGTTTTTCCTTGGGGATATCCCCTAATTATATTATCTTGTGTATAGTCAGAAAATGGAAGCACTTCCATTGTAGACTGGTTTAGCCTTCCGAGTAAGTGGTTTGGGGTCATGTCAAGCGCCTTGAATGGGTCTCTGACTTGGATTTGGCTTTTTCCCCTATTCTGCCTCATTTCCCACTTTTTACAGCCTATTTCTGACACCCTAAACTAGAAGCTGATATTTTTGACCTCAGGGTCAAAATCGACCTTTCTGGGTCAAGGTCAACCTCACCCTTAACCTAGGTCAGAATTGACCTTTTTCTGGCCCAAGGTCCAGATTTTAGATTTCCGGGATTTTATGATCTCGAGCTTCAGAAAAGTTTAATTCCCGCTTTCGGGTCAGCTGTCTCGGTCTTTGAAGCAAAAATTCTTAAATTATATTTAATATATTTCCACTTCTAAGGGCATATGTCTAATGGGAATTTAATTCTCCTATGTAGGCCTCTCTAGAAGATTATGCCCTAGATTTGTATATAAGGAAGCTTTTTCCTCTCATTTTCTCTAACCACCAACTAAGTGAAAGCTAAGGAGCAAGATTTGAAGCAAGCCAAGTAGCCATTGAAGCATTCATCTATTCTCAAGCA